>OMNM01000408.1:0-19216 GCA_900302745.1 Parablennius parvicornis
ACTTCCCCCTGGCGCCCATCCCCAACAGACGGAGAAATGGCAGCAAAGTGTGTCTGTGTGGGAATGCAGCAGTGATGTTACTGGATACACAGCAAGCAGCAGTAACCCTGCTGGGACGTTCTCCACAGAGGCCCAGTTCAGATTTCATCAACATGCTGAAGAATAGAAAAGGAGGGAGGGTGTTCGCAGTGCAAGCGGCACATAGTCATGGCAAAAAAAAAAAAAAAAAAAATTAAAGAAAGAAAGCAATCCATATGACTGAAACAGATCAATTAAAAGAAGCAGAACTACAGAGTAGTCGTGCATTTGAAGCTACCTGAACTAAGATGATCAATACCTAAAAGCAATCGCTTAAAGCTCCAAGTACGAGCTGCAGATTCTGAGCCTGTTTACAGAGCAGAATCATCAGGAGCTACGCTGTCTTAAAGTCTCTGATCAGGAATACTACCATCTGCTAGACAGGCGGGGAAATATGTGTAAAGCAATTTATAGTTTTACCTGACTGGGATTAGCTTTTGACTACAAAAGTCAAAAGGAGTCCATGCAGCTAAATATTACTTGAACCTCACCTGAGTATTTTCTAATGATTTGTGGATGTGAATGAATTTCAGGGAACTAAAGGAACTAAAGCTCATGAGGCTGTGCTACTGCGGTGTAGGAACAAGGTCCCAAAGAAGTTCCCCTCATACGTACCTAGCCACTGGACAAAAGACTTGACCATAGAAATGATGCTCTTGATGTCCCAGATGTACGGATAGAGGTCATAGAGGATGGTGCGGTTCGCTGTGTTTGACAGCCGCGTGAACATCTGGATGACCGAGCAGCACATTTCTTCAAACGCCTCAGCCCTCGATTGCCATTCTGCGACCTGCATCATGTGAGGTAAATACAAAAAAAAAAAAAATCCATAATGTTAAAAGGAATACAGCAAGCATTTATATTTAAACTGTCATTGAAATTGAACGGAATTTGTTTTGACAAAGACATGGGAAGCTTTTATTTGATCAACATTTGTCTTAAATCAATTGTCAAGATTTTACACTCCATTACACAAACATACATCGAGTCAATGTGGTGCAGGCATACTCCCATTTAATGTGACTACTCCCCCCAATGGACAGAATTGGTACTACACGCCCACCATTTTGTTTTGATCTGCAGCAAAAGCCAGTTGAGTTATTATACTTTTCTTTTTTTTTTTACAAACAGAGCTTTCCCTGAATTTGTCCTGTGTTGTTATTTACTACAATCCACTCACCTTCTCAGATTCCTTCCTCTTGCAGTTGACACTGACGACGCTGCTGTTCGCTCGGAGCCAGTTGAACTCCTTCAACATTTGCATGGCCTTGGGTCCATGTTCGTAAGGCAGGTAGAAAAGCTCCGCGAGCAAGCATAGATCCTCGATGGTGAGCGGCTCGGCTGTAAACAGTGGCTTCTCGTTGGGCCCCGGCACAAACACATCCTGAGGACACAAAGGTGGCAGTAATGATTTTAGGCCCGTTCAAAATCTATTTTCTATTCAGTGGGAACGGTGTATCTAGGCGACGACTCACTAGTGTTTGGGGCACCTGTTTGAGCTGATCGTCTGTCTGCATGGGTGCGATATCACTCCCGGAGTCCTCCTGGATCAGTTCCTCGGGAGACTTGGACTCTGCCAGACTCTCTTTGTCGGTGTCCATCGGCTTGAGATCCTCAGAGATCTTGTCAGCCAGGATGGGACTAACATGCTTGTCCTCGGGTTCAGCTTCTGGTTCTGCCTCATCCAGCTTCTCAACCACCATCTCCATGGGCTCTTCATCTGAATCCTTCTTCTCCACCTCCACCTCCTCCTGCACAGCATAAAAATAACCGTGGCACAATTGTTCTTTAACAAAAGGCCTTGACGTCAACTTCCGTGTCCCCTCAATCTTACCTCCTCTACTTCTTGAGCTCTTTTCGCCAAGGGGTGTGAGAGAGGATCGAGGCAGAGAGGCGGCATCGCTGGAGACATGATGGGCTGCTGGAACACGGTTGTAACTGTTGTAGAGGAGCACAGTGATGGAGCAGCCATAGAAGACACATCTAGGACTGTGCTTTTGGCACCGCTCTGAGGCACCTGTCGGCCTGAAAGAGAACAATATTACTGCACTGTGTCCATCAGCCTGAACACTAGCGGTGTATTTTAAGCAACAATACTAAGAATTTGATCAATGTCAATCTAAAACGAGGCATTGCACAAGCGTGGAATTTCATTTACTGTTGTACTGGTGAGGCACACCAAACTCCCCGAGCCACTCCGTGAGAGCCAGTTTCAGAGCAAGTTGTGGACTGTACAGCATGTCTGTCTCCAGTTCTTCGTCACTGCCTTCATTCTCCAACTTGATCTGGATGGACACGGTACTGTCCTCGCCGTCGGCTAAAAGACGAGGAGACACGACACCTTGAATGGACAACGTGCCTCGTGGTGCAGCTGACGGATTCACAACTGACTTTTAAATCTAAACACGAGCGACGAGAATCCCGAATGATACTTACTCATGACCACATCCTTTCGTACCCCGTTCATATTTGACTTGTACCAGGTCGCCAAAGTGTGGATCGCCACAAAGTTGGACTCAAACTCGCAGTTGGGATTGGTCAGGACTCCCTTTAATCTGGGGATGAGCTCTGTGGAGCGTCCCTTGTATGGACCCAAAAAGAGCCTCTTCTGGTCATAATCGTTGGCATGAATATTGTCCCAGATTACAGGAGCTCGTCGAAGGATTTTAGACACCTCTTCGATGGACTCGACTGTAATGTCTTTCGACACCACCTTGGGGCCTGTGAAAAAGACAAACCAGTTAATCCCAATATGTTTGACACTGATGCTACATTCTTATCAAAGGAAGTGCTGATGGTCATGTGGCAATAAAGCATTTAGAATTACCTGTCCATAGCACGTCAATGCTGGGCAGCAGCTTCTCTCCTACTGTGTGGAGGTAGGGTGACTGAGAGACACTTGGGTAACAAAATGTTCCACAATACTCTGAATTTTAGGAGAGAAAAAAAATACAATAAATGTCAACTAGTCAAAAAAGCATGTTAATGTATTTCACTAAAATCTGGAATAAAAGTAAAGTACCTGTGGGGCAGAAAAGGAACGTCTCAGGTTCTCCCAGATATTGGTAGATTTCGTTGGTGATGGAAACCTGAGCGTGTGCAAATGAACTGAACACTTCTTTGTCAGCAGGGCACATGTTGTGATCAATATCGTCAAAAAGTAAGGCAAACGACTTGCAGCCAAAGTGGGAAACCTACAACAGAGGAAAGAAAAAAAAAATCAAATTAAACTTGCCAACAGGTAGTCATTCGGTCATTATTCTCACACTTGATTGTAGTACCTGATCAAGTTTCCTCTTTAGTGCAGAAACCTCTTTTTGATTAGAGAAAGTGATGTCCAGTCCAGGAGAAATGGCATAAATGAACTCTATCCCATACTCCTTCGCAGCACCAATTAAAGTCATGAGTTGTTCTAGAAGACAAAGAAAATTGTGCTTTAACATCTTATATCAAAAATGTGCAAACTATTTTTTAATCATTGGCGTCAATTTGTTTACTACCTGCTTCTTCTACAGAGTACAACTCTCTCCAGAACATTCGGTGTTTGTAGTCATCTTTGGGTGCATAAAGGTATGTATTCAGTCCCCACTTCTGCTGCCTGTCAACAGGAAAGTTAAACAGAATCAGCACAATTCAGCTATAAAATCCACTATAATGTGTATGGAAACCATGCGCCATACCGTCTAAACAACTCCTTTCTCTGCTCCATTGTCCATGGTCGACCATAGAAACCTGCAGGAAGAAACCACCAACATTCAGTTCAGATGTTGGGCAGTACTGCGTGTTGTGCCAACAGCATCGTAGGATGTGCAGGTTTTTATTGGTTAACCTGTTTGAACCAATTAAATAGGATTGGCAGAGAAACTTGATTTTTTTGTTTTGTTTATTTAAATGTGAAGATAACACAGTCAAACCACAACCAAGTTCTGGATGACAGAATAAGTGGTCTACGTTTTAAATGGGCATTGTTTAAATTACAACCAAGGACTGCCGTGGGATTTCTATACACTGATCCTTCACAATCATCGAATATACCAACACCGTTATAAAGACATCAAAAAAACACTTGAAAAGAAAATACCTTCCACGACTCCACTGATGAATTTCCTGAGGCCCAGCGGCTCCACCACGATACCGGATTCCTCCACCGGGCCAGGGGCCTCAACACAAACCTCTCCGGAGACTGGGCTGGGGCTCGACTCCCCGTCCACCTGCGGCGTGTCTAACGCCTTATCCTTCTGAACCATTGTCGCGGATTCACCTCTGTACCAAACAGACAGATTTATGCGAGCCAGAGGGAGCGCGGAGGCGATGTTTTAATGCGGTTTAGCGCGTCTGACGCGCCGAGAAAAACCAGCGAGAAATAAATCGCGTCACCGTCTAGCGTCTGCTTTGCGCAGGTTATTAGCGAGTCTATCGACTGAACTCGAAATTACAATCTAGGTTGTGCAGAACATCGTTCGCGTTTGTCAATATCTGAAGAAAATTGCTAAGTTGTTTAGTTCTAGTTGGCGCATTCTTGTCGTCTCTTTATGGTAGATTTAACCTACTTTTCTTCTCCGTCTCTTCCTGTTTACACCAAGTGCGCATGCTCAAGGGACCGGCTCGAGCCGGTTCACTCCGGATCTGCGTGACAAAACAGCGCAAAGATGTCAAGCTGTTAAAGAGATCGTACACTCGACGACTGCGATACGACACAAACCAGCCATAATTGCACACTATAAACTGTTTATTTCTGCTATATTGGAGAAGAAGATAATTATTAATTATTTACATAACATTTTGTGAGGATCTGAAGCAATTTTTATACTACAATTGCAAAAATTATGATAAAATTACTTTAAATCAATACCAAAAGATACCAGCTTAACTTTTTGACTTTTTTAAGATCGACCGCGAACTTATTGATCAGTAGAAAACGCCATATTACAAGTTATGAGTGGTAAGTTCCCAATCTTGCTGCAAAAGTTTATTGTCTCAGCTCATTTTAGAGATTGAGTTGACGATCTCTACAGTCGTGAAACATCTTGACATTCCTGCCCATGTTGGGAATGCAGCGGAGCTCCAAAACACCGCTTTCAAACAGAACAGAGGGGAGGAGCCGCTCCTGTATCCTGCTCCTAACACCAGCTTCATGTTCTGTGTCAGCAAAATATTCATTCTTTGTTCTTAAGAACTGGATATATTTACAAACTGATAGACGATGCGCATTAGTAAATACAAGCATGCGCACGAGGAATGATCGGTTTTTGTTGCCAGTCCTCTTCCCAGTAGACAATCTGTTGGGAGGTTTTAATCACGCATTGGTATTTAATGAAATTGCTTCCCCGGCATTACCTAAAAAGGAACCTTGATTAAAAGGGACTAAGTGAAGTTTTAAACCAATGCATATTTTAATTAAACACATCAAGATTCAACGTATATTTTCAATGAAAATGCATTACAATTCTAAGATGAGCTGTATTTTAAGGCCATATGTCAAACTCATTTTAGTTTGAACCAGTACAACCAGAGTCAAATGGATACACTTTATTAATCCAGAGGGATATTCAAGTTTTAAACAGCCCACATACAACAAAACGACAATCAAAACAAGCAGGTTGTCAGCCATAATGACATTAACACTAATTGTTAGTATACAAAGCATATTTGCATATTCTCTTCTGTTGTGTGCTGGCTTCCTCTCAGCCAAAAAACATGCCAGTGAGATTAATTGGTGACCCTAAATTTGAGTGTTTGCCCTGTGACAGCCTTGCGACCTGTCCTGTGTGTATCCTGGCCTTGCCCTTAGTTTGCTGGGATTGGTTCCAGCATCTTGTGACCCTGTATGAGATGGTATAGAAGATGGATAGATGAACACTGAATAGGATATAAGTGGTGTATAAGATGGATGCTGTTTTTACCATGAAAAAAACAAAACTGAAATGTTGAAATTAAAAGTATTTTTATTTTTGAAATTTGTTTTGTGCATAAATAAAACAATAACTTGACTTTGTACTACAGTTGGTAAAGCTGATAAAACATGATTTTTGATGTTGACCGATTCTCTAACTGTTCCATCTATGATATGCTCTCAGCTTGGCACACAATGTGGTGTTAAATAAAGAATCAGATCGACTGGTCTTCGTGGTGTCGGAAGAAGTTTGAGTCCATACCCAAGTAGCTTCAGCACATCATACCAATCCATTTGTTGTGTTGCTTTGTGAAGAATATCTGCAAATATGACTTTCCATCGGGAGATCAAAATATTGAATGAACTTCACTTATATAAATTACGTTTACTTGGGCAGTCTCAAACATACTTTACACTGTTAGTCTAGTTCTCACACAATAGTGCAAGTTGCAGTGCAATGCAAACAAAAATTCAGAATCAAGTGTGACCTTATAACACTACAAGAGTCATGGGCTATCCAAATACAAATCATACTGGCCTACTTTTCCAGATCGCTTGTCAGGTACTTTATAGTGAGCCTCCCGCAGTCCACTTTATCATCTGGAAATAAGTTATAAAAATTTCTGAGTGTAAAGTCCAACCAAAGAGTGGGAGTGTCACTAGATACAGAAGTTTAGCAGCTCCACTTTACATTTCTTAAGATGTATGACACTTTGTCTGATGGGGGAGTTCTGTCTTGATAAAAACCCATTCAATCGCAGAAAAAAAAATTACTTGGCAAAATGCTGGACAGTAGCATACACTTTCAGTCTTACACACAGCACAATAAGATTTTTCCAATAAGGTAACTGGCTTTCAATTGCTGTGTAACTTACCTTTTGCTACAAGCATTACAGCCATCTGCCATTTAATCCATGTCTCATTTGTGTTTTGATTGCACACACGCATCATTTACACTGCTTTGTCTATTCTACAACATCAGTCTGAAGCTTAAGATGGGTGATGGGCAGATTTCTTTTGACTGGTCACCATTATCTCCTTTACTATTACTGAAACAAAACGGGTATTACCTTAGCGCCATTATTTTTTCCACTACTATGATTTGTTTCATGAAGGAAAAATCCATTCTTGAAGTCAAGGTGTACACAACAAAAAATAATTACAGAAATACAAGTTAAAGTAAAAACAAAACAAAGTTCAGGATCACATTTTATTTTGGTTTATTTTACAATACAATCTCCCAGTTATCAGAGACCACAATTCCATCTATTTTAACTCTTAAAAATCATTCTCTGTCCATACAATTCAAATGTATTTTACATTTAAATAACTTTAAAAAAATTACTTTCCCATTCTTAATTTTTTTTAAACTTCTTTTACTTTCATTATAAATCTTCACTTCAATAGAAGGTGTTAGCTTGTGGGAAAAATGAAACATGCAGAAAAGGAAGAAAAAAAAATGCAACAACAAAAATGTAAAGAGTGTTGCAGGGTAGGAGCCCACATTCGGCTCTGAGGTAAGTGTCAGCTGAGTTGGGCTGCAGGCCTCCTGTTACCTCTTCAAATTCTGCTGGGCCTGCTTCAGTAAAGTGTCGAAGTCTAGTGCATGATACTTGCCTTTTGCAGGCAATGACTCGTACTCTCTATTCGAATCTGAAAAGACCAAGATAAGAAGAAACATTGATTAGTTTTGAAGCAATACTTTAAATGCCCTTACTGTTAAGGTTCCGTGTGGGAATTAAAAGCATACCCAAGTCAGCGTAGCTAGACTGGCAGAACTGTCTCCTTCCACCAAAACAGAGGTCGAATGGGAGCTCGTTCGGCCTGCGCAGTTTACTTCCATTCTCAATAGCCGTGAATGCATGTTTTGTGTCGTAGTAAGTGACGAACCCATAGTTGTCCCTGTGACAGAAAGTCAAAACATTAAACCGTGCATCTTTACAGTTTGATATGAGCTAGTGAAACAGTGGTAAATTGTTAATACAGATTTGACATGTAACTTGCTTTTAAAAGAGCAACCTGGGAGTTTTGCCAGGAGGCCCCAGTTATAAACAAGTTTAAATTTGCTTTAGCACTGTAGCTTGGCCTAAAAGGTCATGGAGACGACCAACAAGGTTCAAAGACAGTGCATGTTTCCATTATCATAAAGCGACTACAGAAACACTTGTGTATAGTATATAAGTTGTGAGTGGACTAACCCATGATCTCGAAAGTGCAGGGTACATTCCTCAATTTCGCCAAAGTAGGAGAAGCGCTCCTTAAGTTCTTTTTGGGTCATAGTTCCCCGAATCCGACCAACGTAAACAACTCTTCGCTCCTCCTGAAACAGACATGGAAGGTAATTAGTCAGATCATTTAATATACAGTACTGCAACTTAGGAAATTTCATTTTAAGAAATGTAAACTCAGAATATTAACTTACAATAGCTTTCTCCTTGCGCCTTTTCCCCTCTTCCCCACTTGACTTTGTACCTTGACTACAGTAGGACCTATATGTAGGGCTGAAGGAGGTAAGAGAAAAACAGTCAGTAAGTCTTGAATAGATTTGTCAAAGTATTTGTGAAACACTGCAACAACTACAAAATGTTTCACAAAAATAAGCTGGATTCAGCTGAAGTACCTGTACATGTTTCTGCTTCTATTGCACTGTGCTCGTCTTTGAGGGGATGGAGACCGTGATCTGGAAAGACTCCAAGAGCCAGAGCGAGAAGAGGAATAGGAATACTTCCTTCTCCGGGGAGGAGAGCGGGACACAGAGTAACAAGACTGGGAGGAGGAACAGGAAGAGGAGCGGGAGCGGGAACTGCTCTCGGATTGGCGATGACAATATCTGAAAATGGAGGAGTAAATTGCCCGTCAGGATTCAAAGAGGTTTTACAAAACAAACTCAACAATGACAAACTGAAATAACAGGTTGAGAAGGTGAGACAAACCTTTTCTTTCTTGGAGAAAAAGATCTTGACCGAGATCTTGAAGAACTAGAGTCAGACTCTGAACAGCTGGACATGGGGCTGGGAGAACGATGCGATTTTCTTTTTCTAGAACGGCCTCCAGTCCTTTCTTTGGGACTTTGTGAGGGGCTGGGGGAGCGAGACGACGCATGACGACGGTATGACCTCTCGAGCGGCCTTCTCCTGGGACTCCTGTCTTTAAAAGTGGATTCGGCCTCCTGTCGAGCGGGAGAAGCATCAGGAGTCTCTAGAATAGAGGTTTCCTCCATCTTCACGCTGCTGCTCTCCTGAGTCTGTGTCACTGGAGCGTCATTTGTTTTGGTTGATCCTAGAGGATTTGTGGCAGCCTGGAGAGGCGATGCAGGAGCAGCTGAAACTGTTTGCGTAGTGGTGACAGAAGGCAGCTTGATGGGTTTGATAGTGATAAAAGATTGCTGTTTAATAGTCCAGCCCTTCCCAGGCTCTCCCGGCAAACTGCCTTTGTTTGGAAGGCAATAATCATGATCCAGGCAGGCCATACTGGGGTCTGCAGGCACGGCAGCAGGAGTGGGTTTACTACGAGACTTAGTTGAGGGCAAGGGTCGGGCTTCTATCTGGATGACCTTGGAAGGGATCGACTTCAACACTTCAGTGATCTTGTTCTTTCCCAAGAGCGCCATTGGGGCCAGAGGTTTCCACATTTGGTGGGGAGGAGTGGCAGGCGGAGTCAGAGCTGCAGCAATTGTAAAGAAATTTTACTTAATAGCATTCTCTGGGTAGCAAGTCTTAATTATATTTTACAATTATGCCAACTTGACACAACAAGAACAATGAAGCATTTAAAGTATCCAAGTCAGATTTCCCTCTTTTTAAGTGTAGAGGCTTATTTACAAACGCTGAATTACCTGCAGTACTTAAGAATTCATGAGCTCGCACACGCTCTATGACCAATTTCTCAGGAACTGGTTCAACACTGCAGAAGAAAAAGTGTTGTTAGTATATCAGTGGTAACAGTGTTGCTCACACCTCTGTGTTCAGACACAATTCAGACTTGGCAGGTCCATTAGTGTGGCCTGACAACGGCAGGGTTTACGGTAGGTCTTGGCAAAAAGTGGACTTTCGACACTCCCAGACACACACACACTTTCAAACAGGTCTTGCTCTCCTCAGGTTTCTTCAGAGAAACCATTAATCACTCACACAGAGCAGCTTTGGGGGGCTGTAGGGTAACTAACCTCGAGTTTCCTACAGCAGCTGCTCTACCAGAGACCTCCGGTACACATTGCGTCTCTTTGGCTGAGGGGAGAAGGAACACAAGTGTGTCAGCACACGGACCAGCCCAAGAGACAGAAATGTTAATATTGTGAGGCTAAAGCCCTCAGTGAAGAAATATACTTCTTCCTTTTGATTCAATGGATTTCAGATGGATTAGATTTTTCAAAACATTGTCTTACAAATCTACAAAAAAAAAAACTGAAGAATAACATCAAAATAAACCAGAAAATGGCCAGGTTTAATGAAATCTAACAGTTTGTTAAGAGCTGGGCCGTGTACATCAACCCCAACAATGACAGTAGAGGGAGAGTTAAATAGATTTGCGGACAGGGCAAAATTCCAGCAGCTGAATAGACAAAAGCACAAAGCAGCTTCTCTGACGCTCTCCAGCATCGTACCTCTTAAAGAGAAATATTGCAGTAGAAAAAGTAAATTTCACTTAAAATATACTAAATATTTTCTTCAATTTTAAACACTTCTCCAGAAGGAGCCTATACAATTCCTATGATGATTGCAATGATTATTGCCATATTCTTGTTACATAGGTCACATTGGCTAGATTTTAAACTACTTCACTCAATCGTACTGGACAGAACTCACAGTGGACACGAAAAGGTTAAATATTGCATATGCGAGTTCATTGGCAAAGTCTTTAGGAGGCCTCTTCAAGCCTAAGTAATGAAACCCACTACCCCAATATTGCAAACCAAATATAGAACTGTGATGTTATTTGTGCTGTAAGACCATAACAAAAATGGGGAAAGTGATACTCTCACTACATTTAGCTACATGTATTCCACTAGGCTGGTGGTCAGTAGAACCACCATCGCAAAAATGGCTCCATACAGCAAACACCTTTGCAATATTAATTACCTTGAGTCTCTTCAAACTGCTCCAGAAGGCTGGTTAAATCAGCAGCTTCGATACCTTTAAGACAAAAAAGTAAAACATATTTGCAGGGTTTCTGTACAAGCCAATGAAATAATTCAACAACTTCCTAAACGGTGGAACAACTGAGCTCAAGCTCTTCCACAAAGCTCAGTAACCAGCAGAGCAAGAATACAGTCATACACAAGTCCGTCAGGATTTTTAAAGAAACAATGAAGAGTGGTCACACCTGTATAATTGATGTAGACATCCTTGGAGGGTACAAACATTTCACTTTTAATATTCTTTTCATGCTGCAGCAACGGCACACACAGCCATTACTAAATAATTACTGGGCTGGCCACTGACGCAGAGTTAAGAACGAGTGCAGTTCTGGTGAGATATATGGCATCACTACAAAAACATTAGGACCAAACCCTTAAATACACATATCAAGTACCTCAAGTTGCATTAATTTATCAGAAAACACATTTCTTCAATCAAAAAAATAAATTGGTCACTTCATCAGTGAACCAGCATTATCTGTATTAAGTTCTCACCTATTTCACTGGTGAAAGCTTCAATAAGCTCCTGTGTGGGGTCCCTGGCTCTTGTAGGTTTTAGGGATGCAGTGGGTTTCTCTTTAGTTTCAAGCATGACAGGTTTTGCCTTCATTCTCTGCGAGTCACACGGCAGGGTACCATTGGAGTTGCGTTCAGCGGGCTTGCCGTTAGACATGCTGGGACTACATTGAGACGCTGCCTTCGTGGTCTCGGACACATTTGGTGAAACAACAGTGATTTTCTGGGAGACACTGGCAGGAGACCCAGAAGCAGCAGGTTTGATCCCTGTAGTGGTTTTCTGACACGTCTCAATGCTCTCAGTAGACTTAGAAGATACAGACTGAAATTCTACGTTTTTAACGAGTGCATCCTTTTCATCTGAAACATCAGTACAGTTGCTTTCTGCTGAAGATGGCAGCTGAGTTACAGGCTTCACAGACGGCCCACAGCTCTGCGGTCCTGCAGGATGGACAGCGGTGGGCTGGTTTGTGGCCGAACTCTTCACCGATTCGGGGTCAGGTGTAGAAGACTGTTGAGGTGATTTGGATGGTGCAGGAGCGGTAGTTGAAATCTTGCTCGACGAAGCAATCATGTAGGCAGGAGGCACAAGCAAAGCCTCAGGGGTGGGCGGAGCTGCCGGCCCCCTTGGCTGCCAAGCCGGTCTGACCTCCTCCTCTTCTTTCTTTGCAGCCTGGGGATTGACCCGTCTGGGATCCTTGGGCCGGGGGTCAGGCAGGCAGGGAATAGGGGGCAGCTCTTTGGGCAACTCGGGAAGGCTTGGCCACTTTGTGCTGTTCGTGTCCTTTTTCTCTACAGCAACGGGTTTCTTCTGCTGCCGAAGTCGTCTGTACTGCTCTAAACTGAGTGACTTGGGTTTTGGCTCTGGGGCTGCCAGAGCCACGACAGAGGGGACCTCACTAACTGGTGGCTTCATCTGGGGAGTTCCAGAGTTTGTAGGAGCTATGAGACTCTCTGAAGATGCTGGGGAGATGGCAACAGGAAGAGGTGCAGCAGACTCAACTGGGGATGCCTGTTTTAACGCTTCATCGGGCAGCTGGGCGCTTGCTGCCGCGGCTAAAGTTTTGTCGGTAGTCATTGGATTTTTGTCCCGTCTGGGAGATTCAGTTGCATCAATTTTAGACGAAGCTGTACTGGTTAGTTTAGATGGTACTTCAGTTTGGTTCTGCACCCGTTCTTTGGGTTTTATGACTGGAACTGGAGTTGATGCAACAGGTGTTTTAGAAACTTCACGCTTCTTCGCTTTATTCAACTGAACTTCAGTATTTTTTATAATTTCCTGTGCTGCTCTTCTTGCACTCCGAAGGACTCTTCCCTCCACAGGATCAGACTGCTGCTTATCTTTACATTTCTTTTTCTTCTTCCAGGAGGACTTTTCCTTTCGACTCCTTACAGTCATTCCATTTTTATCATCTGAAGATGGCTTTGTTGCCACTGGGGTAGGAATTTTCATTGGCGCCTCATTGATGATTAGGTCATCATCAACAACTATAAGTTCTGAACTGTCGGTGGCCACATCTTCATTATCTGAATTCTTAAAGTCGTTTTCAGGAGGTGGTTCATTATGTGGCATTGAGAAGGAAAGAGTCATATCTGGAATGGCCAAGATGGGTTCTCCATTTTCCCCCTGGTCCACAACCTCCAGTACTATACCTCCCTCGGGTAACATCTGCTCCCCTTCCTCATTCTCCACACATATGGCCATACAGTATGGATGCATTTGCCTGACCAAGTCCCCCAGGCTCACAGAGACACCTTCTTCACCCTCCTGGTCAAATGTGACAGGCAGTGGCATGGCCAGGCCTTCCCAGTCCAGCAGCTCTGTGTCAGGACATGACTCAAGCTTCATTGGGCTCAGAGTGAAGGAGCCATCTTCCTCCTCCTCTCCATCACTCCTCTGGAGAGCGTTACCCTGTATCCTTGAGAGGTTCTGGGATCAAATGAGGACAGGCATCCAGTCAAACATTGAAATCTATCTACAAAAGAATCTTCAACACATTGTGGAGAAAGAAATTACATACCTTTCCAGTTGATAAAGTTCTGCCACTTAGTGCATCTTTCTCAGGAGGTGAACGGGACAGACAGAGCAATCTTCTGAGCTGTACAGTAAACAACCGCATGTTGATATTAATACTGCCACCCAGTGGAAAAAAGCTATGCTCACAATGCCAGGTCAGCTTTGCACCACCTTTCACTCTCCGTGCCTAATACCCAAAGGCCACACGGGGGAAGTGAAGAGCAGGAATCTATGAGATACTTTAGGAGTTATGACAGCTGGCACTAACCGGTGAGAGTTCCCTCCCTTTCTGACCAGATAGCAGCTCTGCATCAGGCAGCGTGTCAAATGGGGACAGGTTTTCCTCGTCTACGTTGTCAAGGATCTCTGTCAGGGCGGTGAGCAGCGTCGCTTCACTCTCGTCATCGAGTCCTTTAGCCTACACAAACAAATAAGAAATTCGATCAAAACATGAAAAAAAACCCAAAAAAAAAACAACTAAGTTGTTTTTTGGGACGGATGTTAAGCAGCATTTCATGTGAATATGTCAAGTGAACATGCCTCTACTGTTGGTGTGTCTTCAAAGATGGAGAGAATAGAGGGGTCTAAGCAGCTTTGAAGGGCTTCCAGAGTGTTGTTAGAGCTCTGCCCAGCAGCCTGAAAACGTCAACACAGGTCACACAATTTGTCCAAAAATTGCACCAATCAAAGCCAGAAAAAAATAAAACACTTGCATAGAATATATAACAGCAAACAGGATTTTGAAACATTCAGATATCATTGTTAACAGTGAATTCATGAAGTTTTAATAATGCAAGACGGATAGTTGATTCCAGTAATTTACTGTGTAAAACATGGTTTAGGGATGTGTGCTACTTTTGTTGAATAGAACAAACATATGCCCTGAGCTTAGTGAAAAAGCTATTTCCAAAAATGTTCATGTAAATGTTAAAAAGCTGAAATGACAGACTACTGAATAATCAGTATTCAAATCATCACCTGTGCAACTCAACTCTGAAGATCTGTTATTTACAAATACCACAGTGATCTCGCTAATGCCAACATTGACAAACACCTACAGTAATTTCAAACTGTCACTATGAAGATTAACTATTCTGTTAGTGTACTTTCTCAAAAAAGTATTTGGCATTAAAGATGAGTAGCTCTAACTTGGGCCGATACATGAGCTGATCCCTTTAATCTACTGAAAAACCATTGTCACACACCCAACTATCCCGTTTTTCCTGTCTTGGGAAAGGAAAAAAGTCTGCTTCCTTGTTGCAGTCTCACTCTTAACCTCATTGTATGAGGATCTTCAATAGTATGTAAACACAAATATAACTAATGACAAATACTTAATGAAATGGGTAGATGTAAGCCTGTTTAGTTTTGAACAAACCAAAGCTTGTGTATGATAAATGATTGAGATTATTGAAGTATTTCTATTCCTAAGTGGATAAAATGGGGCTTGAAAATGCCCTGAGAACTGCAACATGTGCAAAATTTCATGTACATTTAGTAAACACACATATATAATTGGAGTAATAGACAAAACACTGACGTGCAATAAGAGTGTGAAACACATGAAGATCATATTGTGTCAAACACGCAAGTGTGCCTATAGGAGCAGGGACTGTTGGTATGATCTTTGATCTGAACATGCAGTGGTCTCTTACAGTGACCCACGTGTTTGTGTCTATATGCTCACAGTGCGCAGACATGTTTGATCCTCACCTCACCCCTTCCACAGGGAAGCCCTGCAGACCACGTGCTAAACTACAACAAACCTGAGCTGGGCCCTGATCTCTCATCTAACCCTATGCAAGCCATCTATTATAAGCCAAATAATATTTTGTGAGTTTTGACCCTACACATGGGGGTGGGGAAGAAACGACGAGACATTTCGGTACTAAAAGTACCGACGTGGACAGTGAATGAATCGACCGTCTCATCTGCGCATGTGTGAATCCGGCCAACATGTGATTCATCTGGCTAAAGCACATGTGGACATACACACATGCAGGATATGAATGGAAACTCATTATATACAGCTGTGCAAAAACACAAGTGTGTGCGAGACTCTAACTGCGGCTATTGTGTAGAATGAAGGCCTCGCCATTGTGTACTATAACCTTAAACAAGCCATACTGCAACGTGCTGGCACGAAGCCTGTCAATCACACAATGAAAAATTAAGACAAAACCATTTTAAGGTCGAGCAAAGCAACAAAACACGCATCGATAGGAAAAACACGTCATTACAAGCAGACGAGAATCATACAACGCTTTCCCTCACGTGTTTTAAATTAATTGATTGACAGCACACATAGTACTTTTACACAAAAACCTGATAAAGGGGCTTAAATCGGCATTTCTGGCGCAATTAATTCGATGTGCAGTAATACTGGGGCATCAATCAGCAAACATACACAACTGTCACTTCATTTTTTTAGAAGATTGAGCATATTTCAAAGGAAGAAATGTGGCTGACTGTGCGTAGCCTGCCGGGCAATTCTCTCTCAATCACGAGCTCACAGGGTAGATAAGGCTATCACATGTACAACCAGGCAAACAGTACGACAGGGAAAATAAACGCCAACCAAATATATAAACGTATAACATGAACGAGAGGTACTTCTGGAGTAAGTTTGAGCAGTGATAGTGCGGTTGCATCCACGTGTCACTTTTCCATGCGCAGTGAGTCGAGCTCCCACGCCAAACACGCTCCGCTTCTCGAACAGAAACACACAAAACCACTAACAGCCAACCGACACGTTAAGGAATCAAACACAACACGTTTCCCAAACCTCGTCTAGTGTATCCATTTGGAAAAAGTCCATATTGCACGCCGTTAAGGTCTCCTCGCCTGCTCCCCACCGCGCCGCCATCTTGCAGGTCTACTCCCTGTAAAGTAACGAGGCGCTCGAGCCGAGTAACAAGCACGCCGGCTCCGGACACGTGGTCCCACATTCCCGGTAAAATGACGCAGAGTGACGCGCCGGGTCAGAGGTCGCGAGAGAGTCCGGAACGTGAATATTTTTCTTTCACGTGAGAATAACTTTGGGCAAATTTAAACCGATGATGTGTGATTGCTACAAATAAGAATGACACAAATGAATCACTAACATTTACAATTCTAAGCGGGAATGCACGTTTTAATTCTGTGTAAGTATTTTTATCTTCTGGATTTTTATTAACGAATGTATTTTATCTAAAATTGTTCATGAGACTTTATTTCAACAAAGATATTAGGTTATCCTATTGATTGCATCGATCTTTTCAGTATCGGTTTCTGTTTAATCATGTGCCAATGAACAGAACATTTTGATATCTTACAGTGTAATAGTGATTTAAAAATTACATGAATACAGAAATATCTTCAAATTGAAGCTGATGACACAAGACTTTGTCCATGGGTGTGAAAAGTAATTTTATTTCAGAGGCATATACATCACTATTTCATATTGGGTTAGCCATACAGGTAACATAATAAACTAATAAATAAAAAAAATGAAACTATTGTTTAATTTAAACTATAGTTTTTGTTTGTTGTGGCACAGGGTATGTGTTTAAACAGTTGCTGTTTTCTCAAAACCAAACAATAATCACTAACAATTGCTGCAATTTCAACAAAAAGATAATTGAAATGATATCTTCTGGTGCAAAATACAGTGAAATATCTTAAAAGGTCTCCTATAACCTCTCCTAGTGGTTTACACTAACTGCATGGCTTTGAGACGCATGCTTGTTTGCTTTCATGGCAGCACCTTTGATATCTAAGCTTGGGTCTCAGTGTTGTGTCCACTACTCTTAAAAGAACTATTTTGAAACGTGATGGCTTCTTTAAAATTTGCTTGGTGGTTTGGCGGTCTGGATTAGAGCTTCTTGTGGGCTGGTTTTGGTTCACAGGCCTTATGTTTGTCCCCCCTGGTTTAGTACAACATACTTGTTCAAATTACATTCATGCTTGTGTTTTATTATCTGTTTATATTACAGTGGCTGGTGGTAAAGGCCATAAAGTAGCATAATAATCAGTACTCTCACTTCACATAGAGAAGTTTAATATTGACGGCCTTTTACGTACGTGGAGTATGTGTGTTCTCCCTGTGTGTGGGTTTGTAGTACTCTGGTTTTCTCCCACAGTTCGTAAATACATGCTGACGTTAATTGGTGACTGTAAAGTGCCAATTAATTTTGTTGGTGTACCGCCTGTCTGTGAGAAAGTGAATGTGGGTGAATGTGTTTTTGCCCTATGATGGAAAGATGAGATCCAATGGTGTACCCATACACCCAGCCTTCTTCATATTCAGCTCGAATCTGATCCAACGTTTCCTGACCTTATGCTCAATATAATAAAAGATAGGCTGAATGGACTGGGTGGCCAATTAGATTGCAGGGAAGGCGGCTGTCCCTCTGTGCTACTGTGGAAGCTCTGCCCTTTTCTCCTGTCATTGTGAAGCCATTTACACACAATACCTGCAGCATGAGCAAGTAGAGCTTTAAAAAATAATAATATATATTACATTGTGATCGTTTTCCTCCCACAGGTTAAAACATGCATGTGAGGTGACCCTAATTTGCCTTGTTTTCTCTTTTTCTGTGTTCATGATGATTTTTCGTGTATTTTCAACTAATTCAGAGAGAAGATTCAAACCTGTGAGTCTTGGAATGCTTTTGAATATCATCAGGTAAAAGAACCTAGTAAAATAAGTGTTACAACAATTAAAGTACAATGCATGCCAAGGCTAGAAATTGTTTTATATTAATATATCTCTTGACTTGAAGATCAGATTGAGATATAATTACAAAGTGTTCTTTGTTTTTGTACATTTATTTTTTGTTGTGCATTTCATTTCCACCTTTGTGGACATGTCCATTGAATACGTTACTTTAGTTGTGTATTTAGTAAAACAAAAATATATATTATTATCATTTTATCGTCTTTTTATTTGTGGCTATATGTTTGTTGTTTAGAAGAGCTGCTAAAACTATTATTATCTTCATTTATCTATTTCAATTTGTTATATGGGATACAGAAAAAATCCTATGTTTTCTTCCCATCCCACACATTTTCAAGCATTTCTACACAAATATGCATTTCAATAGAAAAAAATGCCTCAAGAAATGTGGTAATACCTGACGAGACACTGGTAAAACAGGCCATGCTTGTCACAACAACTAACGCAAATAGTTGTTGATTTAATTCATTTTCATTTTCTAATGTGGTTTGCCTTCTTTCGTTTGTCACAGTGACTGACTCGAATAACCTGACTACAACGTTGTTATTGCTCAGTTTTCCTTTCAAGAACAATATCTTTTAGACCACAGACAGCTTGGAATAGCCCATTTTTATAAGCTTCACGTTTGCAAACTAAGAAAAATTCAGGCATTTTTAAACAAAGAATGCCATTGCCATGAAGAAACAAAAAAAAAAAACAACGAAAAAACAATATATCTCCCACAGTTTTAGCCCTTAACTGTTTTCAGTGAGTTTGGAAATGAGGGAGTGAGGAGGGCTTTTCAGGACTGCAGAACACTTCTGTAGTTGTTCATTGGATGAGAAAAAACTTAATTTGTGTGGAGTGTTCCCCCCCCCC
>OMNM01000412.1:10643-24784 GCA_900302745.1 Parablennius parvicornis
CGCAAGTTGCCCTGGATGGTGAAGCCCTTGTGGCAGTACTGGCAGTTGTAGGCGCGCTCCGTGCCGTGCACCTTCCGGTGCCTCTTCAGGGCGCCCGCCTGGTGGAAGCTGGCATCGCACTGATCGCAGCGGAACGGCTTCATTTCGGCGTGGAGCCGTAAGTGCTTGTTCAGGAGGTGTCTGACGGCGAAACCCTTCCCGCAGACCTCGCAGGTGTGCGGCCGCTCGCCTGCAGAGGGAAACACTTCATTGTTACTCTTTTATACATACGGCAGAAACTGAGTGAGCCAATTATAGAAAATCTAAAAAAAAGTCTTCATATTCTTCTACAAACAGCACCCACTAGTGGTCTGAGATGTAAATGACAGCGTTTCAGGGGTTTCTGGCGAGGGCCGATTTTGGGACTCACCTCTGTGCAGCCGCATGTGAGCGTCCAGGGCTCTCTGGAAGGAGAAGCCGCGGCTGCACAGCAAGCACCGGAAGGGCTTGTCTGTGTTGGCCTCGTGCACGGACGCGTGCGCTTTGAGCTGCATTGGGTTGCCGAAGGTTTTCCTACAGAGTTTGCAGCTCAGCGGCGCCTCCTGCTTCGTCACCCGGGCTCGACTGGTCTTCGGCCTCGTGACGGGTTCAGGCTCGGCGGTGAAGACCGGCTCATCGGCACCTGGGTCCTCCGCTTCCACCTGATGGAGACACGGCAGCGTGTGGGAAGGTTGCTTTTTTAATTTTTTTTTTTCCCTTCTGTGCTCATTTTTACAACAAAAATAGCACTTTAACACATTTCTAGTTTTATCCCTCCAGTCTTGGGTTGCGTTCATCACATGCACCAATATTAGACGGTTTTCTAAGATCCTACAACATCTGAGATCCTACAACATTGTACTCAAAACGGATTTCCTCAAACTCAGCCTTGGTCCTGAATTTCAGTCTAAGAGTCCCTCCAGTGACTCTACTGAGAACAGTTCCTGTGTCTGTCCACGCCGACTCCAGGCCCGTCTCGAGGAGAAGAGCTATCCAGGGTTTCAGATGAAGTGGTTTCCCTGTTAGCTGGAGACTCTTTAGCGTCCCTTGTTGCTGCCGATAACAGACGTTAAAAACCCGACAGAAATCCGAAGCCGTCCTGACAAACGCCGTGTAGCAGCATTTACAATGATGTTTCCAAGTTCTCTGCGGGAATCGAGAACCATCTAGTTTTCTTTATTCGGTTCGGGTAGAAAAGATGGGGATAGTCGCACAAACGCTCCTTGAAAGTGGCATCCATTGTTGCTCGTAGTTTTTGTGTGTTCGCACCAGCCAACGCAGACTCACGGAAAGTATGAAGCGCCGTTAGAAAACCATTAGAAAGTGAATTTTGCATAATGTGGGACCTTCACAACCAACGTTTGAAAAGCTAAATGAAGGCTTGTTTCTGAGGCTGACCTGATAGACGGTGTTGTTGGGGGCGTCGTCCTGAGACGCATCGCCTCTGCTGTGAGCAGAATCAGCTAAACCCTCCAGTCCTTCCTCTTTGATTATCACCGACTGGATGTCACCCTGAGACCAGGAGGAAAAGGAAAACACAAACAAGACATACATTCAAACAAAACATAGTCAAACATGTGAAACTAACTATTTTCAACATTAGTTGACTTGAATTTATTTGCTTTAATCTCTCACGTATTGATGCACTTATTTAATTCATTTAAGCTTTTTTCTTTTTTTGATATCTTTAGTCAGATATTACATTTTGTCTTTTTAAGTATTTAATTGAAATTATCTTTACATTTTCTCTATATATTATAGATGGATAGATTAATAAGATAGTTTGTAAGTTGACACTATTTTTACTATTTCAGCTAAACGTTACATTAAATGTGGATGAAAAAGTTCCTGCTCACTGAAACAATAATGTAACACTTGGCAATAATGAATGAATTTGAGCTCTTTTAAATGTAACAAAGCCAATAATGTAATAAAATATTTGATCAATTATTGTGGTAAGAGTTTGCCAATAATCTAATAAATGATTAAATGTAGGAGTAGTGTTAAAAAAATATTCCAAATGTAAAAACAGCAACCAAGAAATGTAATTTTACTGCGTTTCTTAGAAATAAAAGAAATTGTTTATGTTTGTTCTAAAGAGGAGAAGAGAGGAAGAGAGAGAAGGATTTACCTCCAACGACGCACCGTCCCACTGATGAATTATTAAAGTACTTCTCACGTCATCGTCAGCGCTGGCCATAGCTGTGACAAGATAACAGCAGGAAACTGACTGTGAGGCATTTCTTTAGTGCGTTTTCAGTGCCTCTTCATTTCTGTGTTACACAACAAAACAACACTTGTGGAAAAATAAAAACATTTGAATCCTCCATTTGCAGCATTGCAGACCTTTGGCATTCTAGCTGTTCATTTGTTGAGCTAATGTGGAGAAGTTTCACCAGACACTTCTAGAAGCCCCTCCCACAAGTTGGATCATCCCGGAGTCGCCTCCTCACTGTAGACGTTGACATTGGTGTTTTGGGGGTATTGTTTAATGAAGCTGCCCGTCGAGGACCTGTGAGGCGTCTTTTTCTCAAACTCGAGACTCTGATACAATTATTTTCTTGCTCAGTTGTGCAGCGGAGCCTCCCACTTGTCTTTCTACTCTGGTTAGAGCCTGTTTGTGCTCTTCTCTGAAGGCAGTGGTACACACCGTTGTAGGAAATCTTCAATCTTCAGTTTCTTGGGAATTTCTAGCATTGAATAGCCTTCCTTTTTTAAGAACAAGAATAGACGGTCGAGTTTCACGTGAAAGTTCTCTTTTTCCATTTTGAGCGTTTAATCGACCCCACAAATGTGATGCTCCAGATACTCGACCTGCTCAAAGGAAGATCAGTTTTATAGCCTCTATGTAGGTATTGCACCAAAAACCAGAAATTTGAAGATACAATAGACGTTTACCACATTAACAATGCATAGAGTGTATTTCTGATTAGTTTAAAGTTATCTTCATTGAAAAAAGCAGTGCTTTTCTTTCAAAAATAAGGACATTTCTCAGTGACCCCAAAATATTTGGGGGATTTTTTTTTAATAAAAAGCCAATTTTAATTAACAAAAAGATATTGGATACTTTTAAAGAATAAATTAGGGAAAAAAGGTGAAAATAAATGATTTATTAAAATTCTAAATAATGGTATTTTCAACACAGATTTAATCTAAATGCAATAAGTTATATAATGAAACGTGTTTGTTTGACTTTACTGCATCCCAATGTTATAATCTATAAACTTTCCCACATAGTGACAAGCAACAACACATCTATATTCAAACGAGTCAATTTAGGCAATTTTTATAATGAACAATTATCAACTAATAATGAAATATTCCTTTTATTTGCTCAATATATTGAAAAATATACTTGACAAATACAATTTATTAACACTCCAGTGCCTATATAATAATTCTTTATTAATTTGACATGACAATTAGAAATAAAAACAAAGTACAGTAATGATGATATTATCAGGAAGCTCACTAATTCATTTACAATATTCAATCAAAACAATTATAGAAATATTTTAAATTTGATATATGTTAAAAAATTTTATAACCAAAACATAAAGATTTGGAAAAAAAAAACATTCATCCTAACAGTCATTTAAATTATCGATTAAATTTAAACCTTTTTATATTTTTTTTAAAAGATATCTTTCTAACATTATGATAAATTAAGGACTTTTTTTTTTTTTTAATTAGTCCGGTCCTAATGTATTAATAATACCAGAAAAAACTGAACAGAATTTATTGGTAACATAAATGTCTATCTTATATTGTGCCTATTTGATATTACTTTTCTATTCTGCTTACTTCTATTTTATTCTATTTCATTCTTTAATATTTATGTTTTTGCTGTCAGCTGGGCCATAGGAACAGAGTTTCGTGTCAGGAAAGTTAAAAATGTTTGATGGTATGACAATAAAAATCCTTGAACAAGGAAAGAAGATAAATACATTCAGCCGAATGTTCTTGATGAAGTGAAAAACAAGAAGAAGAAGAATCAAAAGGTAGAAAGGAGGATCTCCTGACCTGTACTGGCTACTTCTGCTCGGCCCTCCTTCACCTCCATGCCGCCTCGATCTGTCTGCACCTCCACCTCCCTCTGTTCTTCTCTGTGCTCCGCCCCCATCTGCAGCTCCTTCTCCGCCGCCTCCAGCCTCCTCCTCAGGTCCTCGTTCACCGCCTCGTGCTGCGCCACCTGCACACCACCGGGGTCAGACAGAGGTCGCATAGAGCTCGCACAAACGGGAAAACAGAATCGCAGCGTCGCCGGTTTACTTGGAGTTGCAGCAGAGACGAACACTCGTGGAAAATGTGGCAGAGTTTCTCCACGGCGTCCTGAGCCAAAGATGTCATGAACACGCTGATGTGGAGCATCTGACGGAAACAGCACACAACATGGAGACATGGAACAAACAAGTCTTCAAAACGCCACCTTATTTAAAAGGACAATCACTATAATGTAAATAAAAATGCTTCTATTCAGTTTTTGTTAATGACTGAAGTGAAAGTGTTCCAAATAAAGCTTCTCGTGTACTATTTATTGACATTAATGGTGAAAAATGTGACACGAATACCATCTGCAAATCTTTTGCTGAAAGTCTCATGATAGTGTTTTTTTTTTTTTCACATTATTGCTTTCCACAGAAATAGTTTGTTACTAAAAAAGAAACAGCATGTAGAAGGCATTCTATTGTGGTGCTGTTGGAAGTGTTGGTATCAGTAATTAGCTTTAAAACAAACGCACACACACACACATATATATAATCTGAACCAGTGAAAGACATATATCAGAGATGGGGATATTTGGTCATTTTGAGTGCTGCATAACACATTTGCAAGGATTTCTGAGACTAAAATCAACAAATGCAATGAAATATACTAATAGTACTTTTCAAACCGTCGGTAACTTGAATTAAGTAAACATTTTGTGTTTTGACATAAGCCCAACGAGAGTCATTTGGAGTCATGTCAATTTATATCTGGTTCAAAATCCACTGAAAATGTGATCACATGTAACGCATTGCTGCTAGGTTTAGATCCAGAGAGGCACATTAGGCCTGTGTGATGCCATTGGCCCCTTGTCTGGTGTAGATTTGGAGCAGAATTGGGCCCAAGACAGAGCCTTGGGGAACTCCCGCATGTAATTGGGTTGAGTAAGACTAGTGTTGTAGTGTCTGCTCTTTAAAATCTCACGTCAGGTGACCTTGACTACAACACTAAGGCTCAATGAGCATTTTATGCATGATTTTAACCAGTTTAGTAATAGTTGTAAAAATACAGCGATGGAATTGAGTTACAATATTGAGATTAGTGTCCTAGTACTGTAATTCTATGAGATAAAAGGTGGTGTCAGGCAGTGTGGGGTACTTTCCAGTACAGTAATATTTTGTCTGTTTGACCTCAGTGGAGTGACTGGTGAAGTATCGGCGGATGAATCAATCCCAACAATGTAGAGTGATTGGTGTACTGGCGGACTTATCGATACTGACAGAGGAGACCTGTGGCGTGTAGACCTACAGCAGCTAGATAGGCCCGGACCTACATTCATACTCAAAATGGCGTCCAAGCGTGTCCTCTTCTGGACTGTCATTCCTCTTTTAAGAACTGTTTACACCGACTTTAACTAAAATACACGCTTTAGCCGGTCTAATGGCCCCGTGTTGGGCTCGTCTTTGAGCGCCAACTGGAGCTAGCTGTTCTATTTCTATGCCCCGGTACACGGGACGGAGCTGCGCAGCCACCGCTTGGGAGATGAGCTTCCGACCGCCCCGCGCCGGGACGACAAACGAGCAGCACCGGCACGGCTCGGCCTGGTCGGTTAATGTACCTTGTCGCCCTCGGGGACGCTGAATTCTTGTCCCGCATACGAAGAGGACTCCTCCGAGCAGGCTGCATCGGGGGCGCTCGTAACTTTGCTCATTTCTGCCAGAGCGGCGTTCACCATGATCTCCAGCACGGAGCAGATCTGCGTCTCCAGGTCCGACATACTGCCTGAAACAAGCGGGAGACACTCTCGCTCTTCTGCCGGGCTTTATACCCTAAACATCAGCTTTAGAGCTGCAATGTTGTCGTTACGGTGGAAAAGGAAAAAAGTTGCTCCCAAACATATAACGTCTTCCGGGTTCAGGACTTTCAAAGTAAGAGCACGCGCATGTTCAACACACACACACGCAGCTCATTTAAGGTCAACCTAAGCCTTCCCCACCCATTGTTATATTGACATTGACATATTTTAGTGTTTTTCTATGTTCTGGAAAAGTTCCTCAGATTCATGCAGACTGTAAACGGTATGATTTAAATTAAAAACGAAAACAGTAACATGGAAAAATGACGCTTCCTTATTCTAAACGACACCATCTGCAATCAAGAAAAAAATGACACCACATTCACACATATTATTTACAAAAACTGATATTTCTCCCTCTATGTTTTCAAAAATAACATTGTTCACACCAGCTCGTGTTCAAAAACATTTATTAATTGACAAAAAACCCCACATCAAAACCTGGTTAAGAGCGACTATGACCTTGTCAAACCTCTAGGCGGCAGTGTCACGAGCATCCAATCCTCCACATAAGAGCATTTGTGATAGTAAATACAAACAAGCTCAAACAAACAAGTGTTCTATCCAGCTACATTGTTTCCCAAAGTCTCAAAGTCCCTGATGACCGCGTCACATCCTCCATCCATCGTACTGATGACTCTGCATTGGCCTCGCTTTCGACTTCGCAAGCCGACGCAGCAGCTACTTACGCAGCTATCTGGGCATTTTCAGAGATTCCTCTTATGATTTCTGGCCTCTCTCACCACATTTATGCTTCTTCAGCAGCCTGGAGTCAGAGAATCCGAGCCCACAGCTGCTGCAGGAGTATGGCCGCTCTCCCGTGTGGACCTGCATGTGGAACTTGACGTGTCCGAGCTGCCGGAACTTAACACCACAAACCTCACACTCGTAGGGCTTCTCTCCCGTGTGGACGCGGAGGTGTCGCAGGTAGTTGGTGTAGATCCTGAAATCTTTGCCGCACTGGTCGCACTTGTGTGGCTTCTCTCCGGAGTGCTGCAGCTTGTGCGACTTGAGCGCTTGACGGATGATGAACCTCTTCCCACAGACGTCGCAGCCGAACGGGCGCTCCCCCGAGTGGACCCGCCGGTGGTAGTCGTAGGTCGCCTTGTAGAAGAATGCCTTGCCGCATGTGTTGCACCTGTACTGCATGTGGCCTGTGTGGATCAGCTCGTGTCTCTTGAGCGAGCTCGCCGTGTCGAAGCCCTTGCGGCAGGTCCTGCAGCTGAACGGCGTGACGTCCACCGTAGTGCTGTCCCGCCGGTAGATGACTCTGCGCTGGCCTCGCTCTCGAGTGCGTATCCTCACGACTTGTCCGTGTCTGTCGTCGTGGTTCACCTTCTGGTGTCTCTTCAGCTGGCAGTTGTAGAGAAACGTCTTTCCGCAGAGGTCGCACATGAACGCCTTCGACGCGCCGTGAAGCAGCATGTGCACTTTGAGCTTGTTGTCCTGCACGAAACTCTTCCCACAGACTTTGCAGACGAACGGTTTTTCTCCCGTGTGTATCCGGATGTGTCGCTTCAGGTTGTGCTGCAGGGTGAAACCTGCGCCGCACGTCTCACACGTGAACGTCTTCCCTCTGTGGACCGCCTGGTGCGTCCGCAGCGACCGCCTCTTCACGAAGGCCTTGCCGCACACCGTGCACCTATACGGGTGATCCCCGGTGTGAACGCTGCGATGGCACTGCAGCGTGAAGGCGTACCTGAAGCTCTCGCCACACTCGGAGCACTTGTGAGGCTTGTCGGTGGCGTGCACCGCCTGGTGAGCCTGCAGGTTGTGTTTGGTCTTGAAGCCTTTCCCGCAGATGCCGCAGACGAACGGCCTCGAGTCCGTGTGGACCAGCTGGTGGGTCTTCAGGTGCATCTTGGTTTTGAACGTCTTGTCGCAGAGCTGGCACTGGAACGTGGCCAGCTTCTTCTCCTCGTGCCGCAGGAGGTGGTACTCGAAGGTGGAGGTGTTCCTGAATCTCCTCGGGCACTGTTGGCAGGCAAACGGCCGCTGCTCTCTGTGGGTGTTCATGTGCTTGGCGAGATGAAACTGACGGTTGAAGCTCTTGTTGCAGACGTTGCACACAAACACCCTCCCCTTCCTCCTGACCTCCGTCTTCTGTGTGACCTCAGGCTCAGCCGCTGTTTGTGTGCTGTGACCTTCTGCAGCGGCTAAAAGATGCAGGGAAAGACGAGTGAACAAACTTTGCTACGTATTGAAACTCTTTCGGCAACAAGTGAAAATCCTTGCGTCTTTGAGCCCTGCCCACATCTCTGTCATGGAGGTGCAGAGCAGCACGAAGCTAATATTGATTAGTTCAAGTTCAAACTTGCTTTATTCGTCGGTTCTACTGCATATTTCCACGTTAAAGAGAATTGAAATTGCATGTCTCTCTCACAGCACATTTTAAAAAATACTAATTTCACACGCTAAGTTAAATTAGCTTTAGCTCCGACCGATTGAACAACATTTTGAGGAACCAAATTAAAGAGTTGTCCTCTTCTATGGAACGTTTTCATTAAATTCTCTTTCCCAAATATACCTCACTTTTAAAACTGTAGTTAAAATTTTTTGGTGTATTTTTAATCTTTTACCTCTCTACAAGTTGAACTTTCATTTGGTTTGCTTTTTCAAGTCCTCAAAAGTTGTTTTTGTTTTTGAATAATTATTATCCCAAATTAATCGGAGTGGCCAAAGTTTTGAACAATAATCTGACATTGGCCAGGGTCTGTTCCCAATGTGGGGAAATTTAGTTTCATTAGTTTCAGAGGTAAATGGCAGGAAGAAAATCAGAATCACATTTTACAAGGTATTAATCTGTAATTTCAGGATTATTGAATAAATTCAAAATTTCAATTGTTTAATAAACTTAATTTAAAGACATGAGGTTGATTTTTTTTTCTTTGATTTGTAACAAAAGCTACAAATCTGGTGATGAGGGTGACTGGTTTGTGAGGACGTGGGATGATTTGAGATATTAAGAACCTACCTGAATTATTTCCTCTCTCCAATCCTACATTATCTTCCTCATCATCATCAGAAGGAAGTGCAACTTCACTGACTTCCTCGCTCACTTCGTGTGTTTTGCCTTTTAACTTTCCAAATGGTTTCAGGGTGAAGATCAGGCCGCTCCGCTCGAACAGCACCGGGCAGCCGCTCAGGACATTTTCCCTCCACAGGCGAGCGTTTTCAAAGTTCTCGCTCACAGTCTTCAGCTCGCTCTCCAGCTGCTCCACTCGGGCTCTCAGCGTCACGTTTTCTGAGCGCAGCAGCAAAGAGAGCTGAGAAAAAACTAAGCTGATCTTTCTGGTCGCCTCTCGAGCCAACATTTCCACAATGATGTCTAAATCTGGCTGAAAGGTGGAAAGCAAAGCAGACGATAAATGTTTTGTTACATCTGAATGGGTCAAAAGTTCTTCACAGCACAAACATTTATATTTACGCTTAAGGTGCAGTTTCACATAGGCACGATGCACTACGAATATCATTTCTTCCGTCATTCCTGGCACATTCCTGACATTCTTTATGTGACGTGATGCATCTGTATAAGGTTCTTAAATGAGCGTATCAGTGTATGACAGTCCCGATATTTGTGGAGCGTGCTTTCGGCTGCCAAAACATCTTACCAGAAACTCGCCAAGATACATGAAGTTCGCAGCTGAGCACATCGTTTGGTTGTGATGTGTGTTATACAGCACGACAGCATTCGCTACCCTGCCGCATCCTCCTCTCTGTGCAACTCTATGGCGTTTCTCTGTGAACTCTTCAGCAGTTGATGGTAGAATGACTGGGGCATGTGTGGAGCGATATACAGTATATACCCAGTTGCGGACTTGGCTTATTTTACTCCCTGGGCAAACACCCACACCTCCTATGGACGCATTTGTGATGGGGTGATTCTCTTGTCCTCTCGTGCGCCGTGTACTGAGTCACAGATTGAGCCCTGACCGGCTCAGAGCAAAATCGACTACTGTATAAACCAAATCCTACCATTTCGCCATATTCCTGATTGTGGAGAGCCAGTGACGAAGCGCAATGGCACATTAGCACGCAACACCACATAACAATATTTGTGGTCATCTGTAATGACTTGTGATGATCCGCCACAGTTTTGTGCTATTATTGTGATGCATGATAACAGGTTGCGATTGTGACAGCGCGTGAGACCACTAATTCAGGTCAAAATCATGATCTGCGGTCAGGAATTGAAATTTGTGCCATTTCTGACTTGTGGTCGTTATATGCAAACGTACCCCTAATAATAAATCTGAAAGATATTTTTGTTTGTTTTTAGACCGTGGACCAAGGTGGAACATGCAAACTCCACAGACTCTCAAGCCAGGCAATAACTCACTGAGAGGTGAGAGCGTCTATATCTACTGACAACACAATCATCAATATTTCATATGCTTATGATGCATATGCAAATATTAAAACATAAACAAATGTTTTAGTGATAAAATCGTCATATTGAGATTTACCCTTGTTATCAGCTAACCTGATATTTGTATTAAACCTAAATACCCCGTAATAATAACGTAAATGAATAGTTATATTGTTATGTTCCCCCTTTGAGCATTAAAGACGATATTTTCAGACACAGTAGTAGTCCGCCATCTTGTTTCTCGTCTTGCCTCCGTTAACTGGGTGTCATCTCTGTCTCGAACAGTGTTTCTGAGCAGCGTTGGCGGTCACAGAGTTTCCATGTCCATCATCCGCTAAACACCGCAAGCGTCAACCGCTCACACACCTCACACCTACCTCACGTCCTGCTCTTCGCTTCTCCGTCCTATTTTCTTCTTTCTGATATCCGAAAACATCCACCGCGGCCCGAACGAGCGTCTCCGCGATGGACTTTGTTTCGGAGTAAAACGCCGAATTATCTGACATTTTTTCTTGTTAAAACGCACAGCTTCCTTTTACAAACGGAGGTAAATCCAAAGATATGCATGAGTAAAACTGAATAATCGTCTCCGCCATATTACCGGATGTACAAATGTTGACCCCCTTCTATACTTTTCAAAATAAAAGTCATGGAAATTTAGCAGAAAGATAGAAATTATTTTACAAATGAATAGTATTCAATCGGATTTATCTTTATCTTTATGCAAAAAGTCCAAATAATATCTGTTATATTTATGAGGTTTGCTTTTGTATGTGACATAATATCAATCTTGAGCTTTTACATTAGGGGTGTTAAACTCATTTTTGTTCATTGACCACATGCAGACTAATTTTATCTTGCGTGGGCTAGACTGGTAAATTGATGCTTGACCTTCAAATTTACAGAACATTTTCTTTGTTGTGGTACAAAGTGTATATTTTGAGAAAGATTTCTAAAAATTAGTATAATCTTAGCTTTCAGAAAGTTTCTGGTGCAAAATACAGTGAAACATTACCCCACAACTGTTGCATTTTTGTTTCAGAGGATGAAGCTTTTTGTATATTTATATAGACATTCACACATACGTACATATTGTTATGACCTGGCCGGCTAGGGATCTGGGACAGTTTGAAAAGTCTTTTGACAGGGTAAATTAAGGTTTGTTAGTTTGTAGTAAATTTAGTAAGTAAGAACAGGGTAACAAACAGAAACAAAATAAATAAAAGAACAAAAGGTAGGCTGAGAGAACTTCTTTAAATTTACAAATACTAAACAAACTAGAAGAAATCCAAACAGCTCTCAAGGAGCAACTATAACCAAAGTCTAAAGCCAAAACTCAGATAGCAAAACTAACAAACCGAAGGCGGTTACAGCACAGAAATTCAACCAACAATTAACCACAGAGATTCAGAGGCGAGCTGTGTCAAAAAGCACCACGTGCACACACAAACAGCCGCCCAGAATGCTGCTCCTTTTGGTTCTTAACTCTTCTCAGACGGCAATTAAGGACAGACACTGAGCCAATCAGGTACGGAGGGAATGTGGCGTTGACGTGACCAGTCAGTCCTGGGAAGGCACCTGAACAGACCACTTAAAGTGCACATTACAGCAGGGGCGGGGCATCGACGTATCCAGCCAATCTGAGCAAGGCACCTGCACAGCAGGCACAGGAGGAGGAGGAGGAGGAGGAGGAGGAGACACTGGCCAACAGCCGTAACACATATATATACACACACAACATATATATATATACTCACACATATACACATTAGTATTTGAACACCCTGCAATTTTGCAAGTACTCCCCCTGAGAAATTATGGAGGAGTCTGAAATTTACATCGTAGGTGCATTTCTACTGTGAGAGACAAAAGTTAAAAAAAATTCCGGAAATCACACAGTATTTTTTTTAAAATAATTTATTCGTATTTTATTGTTGCTTTTGCTCCCCTTTTTCTTCTCTCATTTTTGAACCCAAAGATCTGAAACATTTTCTATATACACAAAAGTGCTACAAATCTTTGTAAATCTGTGTTAGTGAGCGCTTCTAATTTGCCGAGATAATCCCATCCATTCCATCCCACCTCACAGGTGTGGCATATCAAGATTAGACACCATGAATATTGCACAGGTGTGCCTTAGAGGTGGCGACAATAAAAAGCCACTCTGAAATTTGTAGTTTTGCTTTATTAGGGGGGGTCTGGGGGGCAGTTGAAGTGCTTACTAATACAGATTTAGACAGATTTTTGAACAATATTTGACAAAAACAGGTCTTTTGTGTATATAGAAATGAAAAATTTGAGCAAAAACAAAAGGCATTTATATTTTTGTTCATCCATCCATCCATCTTTTTATTCGCTTAGTCCGTTTGGGGTCACGGTGGCAGTATAGAGAGCAGAGAAGTCCAGTCATCTCTGTCTCCAGCAACGTCCTCCAGCTCTTCTGGGCGGACCCCGAGCCACTCCCAGGCCAAGCCAGAGATATAATCTCTCCAGCGAGTCCTGGGTCAACCTTGGGGCCTCCTCCCAGTCGGATGTGCCTGGTACACCTCTAAAGGGAGGCGACAGGCGAACCACCTCAGCTGGCTCTTCTCAGTGTGGACGAGTGACGGCTCGACTTTGAGTCTCTCCCAGATGACTGAGCTCCGCACTCAATCACGAAGAGTAAGGCCCGCCACCCTGCAGAGAAAACTCATGTCGGCCGCTTGTGTCATGAACCTTTGGTGGGGACCTGGACACCAAAGCATGGACCATCAAGACAACACAAGCTTTGTTTCCTGCTGGTTGTTTTAGACTTTCTGCAGGTTCTGCATGTTCAGAGTGTTGGACCTTCCTTCTTGGCAATCCTGGTCGTGGTTTGAGTGGGCGCGTGGTGGCGGAGAGCAGCATCTCGTTGTAGTGGTCGCTCTGCGTACTGTACCACCACTTCATCACTGCATAGAAGCACTTGGTTTTCAGCCGGAGGTCCACACTGTCGATGTGCGGTAGATGTCTGCCAGATGCTCTTGCCCTGCGCCGCTTTTCAAGCATTCCAATGACTCCTCCATTGCTCAGAGAATCCAAGAATTCGTCTGACAAGAATATTGTTTCAGCAAATCCTACATTTCTTCAAAGTGCTATAATCTTGACTTCCTGGGGCAAAATACAGTGAAATATCCAAAAGTCTTCCCCTACTACTACTGCAATTTGTTAATGAGGTTTCTTCACAGGGTCTCAACAAATTGTAGTCAATCGCCTGGTGTGTGTGTGTTTTTCTTTTTTTTCTTCATATTGCTTTCTTTCATTTACTGGGTTTTGGAATTTAGGTTTAGGAAACCCACATATTAGTTTAATAGCTGATCTCATTTTAAACTGAATAAAATTTAATTAAATGTTAGGTTCATAAAATGATCAACATGAGGAAATTACTTTAAACTCCTACGATTAATACTAATCAACAATCATACGATATGATGTAAAGACCAAGCAGCTACTAGAAAAGAAAAATTGTCAGAAATCCCAAGTGGCTCTTTTAATGATGAATTTTGAGTTCAAAAAACAATTTCACTTCATTACATGTCAACCAGAAGGACAAAAACAAAACAAAACATTGTTGCCATTTTGGACTCATCCCTGCAGCTTTATTCTCAATATTCTCAACTATGGTCAGACACCTGATGCAAAAAAAAAAAAAAAAAAAAAATTTTTTTACTATAG
>OMNM01000413.1:0-20191 GCA_900302745.1 Parablennius parvicornis
GAGCCTTGCATAACAGCTCTGAATCAATGCACAAAAGAGTAGTGAGGCAAGTCCAGCCAGCATACTCACAGTAACACCCACACCTTTTAAAAATAGACCGATACCCCGATGGATAGTGGGGAAAACGAAAGTGTTTGATCTCATGAGGAGTAAAAAAAGTGTTGTTGGACAAGACGGAACACTGTGGCTGTCTCACCTTCACTGTTCAGAATCCTTCCTGTTTGTAATGACAGCGAGTTCTGGCTTCCACACAGTGAGTCACAGCAAGACACCCCCAGCTGTGAGTCCAGGGGGCTTCGCTGTGTGGAGGTTGCATGATCTCCCTGTGTGTTTGTGTACTTTCCCTGTGATACATAGATAAATTGGATAAAGCCGAAGATGAATGGAGGATCAACATTGGCCCTCACACTGTCTAAACTCGGCAGTGGTCAGTATTCCAGACACTTCAAAGTCTGGCATGAGCTTCAGGCTTATCGTAAGTCGCTAAAGGTCTCTGCTTTTAAAAAGGTCCTTTGATCTTGCAAATCAAAAGTCTGCCACACACAGCGATGGATCCTCTAAAACCCCCTCCCCACACACACACACACACACACACACACACCCACACCAGTGTTGCGAGTTGAGGTGGCAGGGAGTCTAAAGGGGTCGGAAAAATCTGCGCGGTGAACAAATCGCACGATTGTGATTCGTAAGGGGTCACGTCGCCTGTTGATTGAAAGCCTCCCCTTCAGATGTTTAAGTAAACACCGGAGGAAACTATTTATCGAGTGACGGTGCAAGTGATGAGTATCAGTCTGGTGGAAAAATATGCAAAGAGACGGTTTGTCACACCCAGATGAAAATCTAAACAAACAACAGCATATATCAGACAGCAGGAGAGCTCAGATATCACATTCTTCCGAAAGGCTGTTAAAACGAGAAATTTGTATTGTGAGTGCGACGACAGAATATTTCAATACTCTAAACTGTGAACAGCCCTTAATGTGCTTTTCATATCAAAAGGAATCTGTTGAAAGGCATGAAAAGACCAAAATCACACACACAATTTAACATTTCTGCCTAAACTGAATACAAATCTTACTGGAGCTCTTCAACACTTATACTTTTCAGTGTTCAAAATTGAACACATCAATCAAAAATGCGCCTCCTGGCACAAAGTCATGCTCTCCCAGACTGACTCTGACGTTAAGATAAAGGCTGACGATCATCTTCTGGGCTCCAGCTGGGTCTGTGAGCCTGCTGTAATCCTACAGAATGAATCTGTGTGATCCAGTGTCTCCACAGTGGTGCTGGTAAAACAACAAAAACATCAAAAAGCAGTCATTTCATGTTTATTCATGCGACGCCTTTCATTCTTTTAATGCCCTGTACACATTTCCCCTGCTTACCACGTGCGTTTTGCTATGCAGCATTAAGCCTGGCGAGCTCTCGTGTCTGGAGTCATCCGGCCTCGTTTTGTGCCAGTAATGGGAGGTCAGGGAGTTTTTTTTTTTTTTTTTTAACACGTTTGTAGTAAATGGGAACATGCCAGTTTAGTTATCTTACAATGACCTAATTAGCTGATCCATTGTGACCTTTGTGTGCACTTAAAAACCTCGACTGTGGAGTTTACTGCTGCCAAACACATTTTTTTCTTTTCATCCTTTTGGTTTTTTGGGGCTTTACAGATATAAAAGAAAATAATCACAATGCTGATTGAGATCTTTATGTTTTTGATTTCAGTATCCTCGGTCGATGATCCTTTAAAGAGAGTACAAAAAAGTGTTTTATTGAATGCAGAATAATCTGTAGAAAAATCTAAATAATATTGAATGTCTTCATTTGGATTTGGTGTTTGTGGGATTGATGTTTCATCCCCATCCAAAGTGCCTTTGCCTTCCTCAGCTGACTGCCAAATGTGGCCATTGCCATGAAGGATTCATTTGCATAATGGCCAAAACCTCCACAGTTGTATAACAATGACGCTGACAATCAGTTTCATGCTCAAACTGCTGTGACCAGTAATTGCGATCAGCCATGTGTGGTTCTACTCACAGAGGACTGAGGAATAGCTGCAATCACTGCATTGTGAGACGATGAAGATGTACTCAAGAGGCACTATTCATTTCAGGGCAGGGTCATTCCCAGTTCATATCAATGTTTTTTTTTTAAAGCTATGATTGATTTGAGTTAGTGATTCTTTCATTTATGGATGTATCCATGAAAAGCTGAATGTCAAGACAACTTTACCTGTAAAACATGCCACCAGTTTTTTTTATCCAACCCATTCTTTATAAGTCAACTGTTGAGAACTTAAAGTATTATTTGACTGCAGATGTCTTACATCATTCGAAATATTCAATCAGCCTAATACTTTCATTCAATTTTCACGCCTGTAATCACATTATGTGAACAGGAATATGCTTCTCTACCTTAAAAAAAAAAAAAAGTCCACTGGAAGGTTCTCAGCCCTCAGCATTAGCACAGCAATGTAACATCTGCTGGTAAAGCGGATGGTATAGCACAGGAGAGCGACTCTGTCACTACCCTGTAGTCTGCGCCCACCTACAGGCCAATGACCACTATTTCAGTGATGTGCACGGTTCTGATAGGGAGAAAGCCTGGAGGGGGTTTTCAGAGTACATCTGTTGCTATCTTATGATGTCGTGATTTGCAGCTATTTCTCAGCCATCTGTGGAAGTCCACCCGGCATATTTGTGCACATGTGTAATAAATGTACACATGAAACCCAGTTTTATTCTTTTACAACCATGCTGGTTCCGGTTGTTATGCAAAGATCATATGAGCGATGAGTGATAAAACATTTCTCCAGCGAAACCCTCAGTCCAGTCAACTGCTTCGGCTTTCTGAGAAATGGGTACATGTTTTCTACAGTGATAAGATGTTCATCACAGACTTGTGACATTGTCTGACTGGTGGAGACTGAAACAGAAACAGGCTGCCTGTGTCTGTTTGTGACGCGAGTGTGTGAACCTCCGCCGCCCAAATTCACTCATCTCAATGAAATATCTGCGAGTCCGTGTGTTGAGCGATCTGTTAATCCAAAATGTGTCTGGACCGTATTCAGATCAATTTTGAAATGGTTAATGAACCTTTTAAATGTGACAATCAGATGATAATCATAAGCATGGCTTATTAAATATTAGCTGCTGGATACAATCGTAGAGACTTGGTTTCTTTTATGGTTTGTCAACAACAACAACAGGTGCATCAAACTGAACAGAAACTGATTGTTGATTTTTAGAAGTCGTTAATATCAGCTATGTTTCGGTAGAAATTCATGATTACGTTTCAACATCAGGCAAAACACGAGTTCCCCTGGAGGAACGCAGTGCGATGGAGATACAGCTTGAGTGTCATCACTTGGGGATTAGGATGCAAATCCTTTATGGCATTAAGTTAAGTACTTCTCAAGCATTTAAGATTGGTGCTGAAAGAGGTGAAATGTACCCAAATAAAGGCAAATTGACTGAGCGCATAAGAGGGAAGTGGAAGCAACAGTGAGGGTTTCCCTTTGCATAGCCCTTCTGTCATGTAGTGGGTTTTATTGTTTTGTTCTTGATATTCTAGTTAACAGACATGAAAGACTTGGGAAAAAATAAAGGCTTAATATTCTGACCTAAGTATTTTCAAGTTTTATTATTTATTTTTTTACTGGTTTTGTGACTTTTCAAAGAAGAAAAAGAATCAATTGACGGGGGAAAAATCAATATGCTTTTCGTGACCCTTGAACTAACAGCTACTTAAGGTCTCTAGCGTGTAGATTTAAGGCATTATCTTATGCTGGCTGCAGAGCACAGTCCAAGTGGGTTTGGTTGTATCAATAGCAGCTATACTGGCTCACATCTATTGGTGTATTAGTTCGAAAATGAAGTGTGGTTAAGCACATTTGTCATGCATGACTATATATAGGTAATACTTTACACATTAAACATGTATTAACTTTTTCAGTGCCATGTGCACATAGAGGTGTATAAGCTCAGTTTGTCACACTAGTGTTTTGCCAACGTATTATCAAGAGCTTAAGTCGCCTGTGTTAAGTAGTTGTAGTTACATCTGGTGGTGCGTTTTCAAAGCGCAGCAGTAGACAGTTAGATAGAAGACAGTGATACAATCCTCATCTATAGAATCATCTAAAAGCACTTACACATGTCCACAATCAACACAGTTAAATTAAACTAAAAATTTGTATATGCTGGACATCAAATGTCCTCAGTGGACTGTCTGATCGGCAGCTGTTTTGTTTACAACACGGACATCTTGTGTGCTCATGCTTTCAAATGGACTGAAAGATCTTAATTTGTTAGGTTGGGCTGAGGTCACACCGAGCACTGTGAATTATTTAGATGGTAATAACTCCAACCTCTCTGAAGCGATAACTTGACTCTGCACAATGTTGATCAAACATGTTCATACAACCAATGTTGATCTAACATCAATGGACTTGGACACTCCAAAATTTAACCTGCATATCAACTAGTGTGACTCCCGTCTGAGGCTTAGAGAGTAAACTTTGTGTCTCATGCATTTATTTCACACAAAATTAAAGTGTAACAAGGGCCATTAAAGGCTTTACCATGGGTTGTGCACAGTGACCTTTTCCAGTCTTGAAAAGTTGTCAGCCTCAAAAGAAAACTGGGAGGAAGTCTAATCTCTCAAGACTCATGGAAAGCCTGTAAAAGCTGGCATACATATGATGAACTATTCATTTAATCAAGAAAATACCTGGCAGACACTTTGTCTCACACCTTTCTAAGATATCATATACTTATGTACCTAACATTAATTAAACTACTGTGCCACTTCCGGTAATAACGCAGCCATGAGCAGGACATTTCTCTGTGATAGAGTTCACAGGATTACCCTGAAGTGCTTTGTATGATTAATAGTGGATATAATTGTAATTTTATCGTCCTTCAGCTTTCACTTATCGCTATTCGTAATGTTTAACTCCCTTTTCCTCAGCTTTAAGGTACAGGTCTGCTGACTGCTTCTCGTGCACTTCAATCTAACGGTGCTAAAATAGATTCAGAAAGGTTTACTTGGGAGTTTGGCAACGCGCCACAAGTTATTACAGAGACAACTGGCTCTTCACGCATGATGCAGGAGAGAAACTGACTGTGAAAGGCAGACTGGTGCAGTCGGCCCACGTAACCCTTTAAAGCCATTGTTTTTCACACTGTGTTTCATCATTTTCATCGCTCTTTATTGCAAAACTTCTTTTTTGGGGCATGCAATATATTAATTCCAGTCACTCTTGAGTATTGATGTTCACACTGATGTGGATGATCTTGAGGAGTATTTCAGGTCGCGGCCTTTGGTGACGTTCACACTTCTCAATGTGAGAATGTAGTATTCACTGTCACGTCGTAACAATTATAAACCGTGCCTGAGGGTCGGTTATTTATGAAATTTGAATTAATCTGGAGGTTTCATTCTGATCTGGTAGTCGATGTTCAGTTGACTGCAGCAGACAGCAGTAAACTTTGTGCTGCTTAACTAATTTCTAGCGTTGCCAGACCGCCGCGTTCTGGTGGGAAAAAATGCACTTGAGGGGCGATCGTGACAAAGTCCAGTAACTTGAACACTGAGACTAGACAACAGAATGATTCAGAGGGATGAATACAAGATGGTGGGAGGGGGTCTGAAGTTTTACATAAACAAATGAAAAAGGTTTTCTTCTGACGCATCATTGGTTAGGTGCACAAGATGTGTTTGTAGTGGGATTACTTGATACAGATAAGACAAAAAGACAAGTCATATAAAATCAAATTTGGGTGTTTGTTAGCTAGGCGGTTTAAACTCAACATGCTCAGCAAACGGTGCTGTGCCAGAAGATTAAGGTCATAAGGTGTGTGTGTGTGTGTGTGTATGAAAGACCTCACTCAATTGACCATCCATTTTTAGCTGAAAACAACCACCATATGAAATAATGCTTTGCTGTTCTTCCAAAGAACACTTATTTGTGTGAACTTTAGCTTTTAAATGTATATAAATAATTTAGTGAGACAGAACAAAGAGGTTAGAAACTAATCTGGAAGTATTCTCCTTTAAGCTTTAACTGTTATCAAAACAGTCATATGACCCTTGTTAGTTGGGGCTTCTGTCTCACACCAAATATGGCTAGTTATGGGTAGGGATGTCTTCTGTTACCCAACACTGTCAAAACACATCAAAATAAAGGCTAATTATGTGTTCAGCTCTGTGAAAGACACAAGGTATTTTCAACATATATCACGTCTGACAGCAGCTTCAGACTGAGTATACAGTACCTACCACCACCAGCAGCACTCTATTTGCACTTTTCCTGTGTCCCTGTAGTCCACTGATTGACCCGAGGCTTCACTGCAGCTGCGTATGTGCACTGATGTTAACAAAAGTGATGTCTTGGTGCTGCATAAGCACACACACACTCATGACACGGCCAGATAACGTAACAGGGATTGCACGATGCAGTCTTAGTTGAACACGATCAACGGCGTCTGTCTTTTCGGTTTCATCCCGTATCTTTGAAGCAAGAGTAATACCACTTCATGACTCAGTTGTTTATCCAGTGAAAGTGTCGGTCTGCTCAAGTATTACTGCATGTGCCTTCGGATGTAATCGTGCCTCAGAAGACATGACTTGACATGGAGCTGCTCACATGTCTCCGGGTGGGTTAGTTGGTGGTGGAGGCTTGATGGACTGGAGCAGTTGGCCTCACTAGCCTTGATCATAAAGCACCAAAAAGGCTGCATCTGCAGCTGACACAGGATGGACTGTTGTTGAATTGGAGAGGAGAAACTAAACAAGTGTGCATCTGCAGGAAAGGAAGCTCCCTGTCAATTCACAGTCCTTAATTATAAAGAGAGTGATGAATAGCCGGAGGACACGGTTCACTTCTTCGCTCTCCGAGCTGCTGGTAGATGATAAATGCCCTGCGATTATGCTCAAGTAGGTTCCTACTTACCGACGGGGGACATTAAGCACTCGGCACTCATTTGATATTACAGAGCAGGAAACTAACCTTTTCATTGCTAAGAAACAGCTGTTCATGTGATTCAACTTTTACAGCCAGTTTTACTCTGACAGCCAAATTTTTTACAACTTGATGAAATTAATATGGGAGGAATTCACTCGCAAAGTGGCTGCTTTGATTTCGTATTTAAAAAGAGACCGAATAAGCATTTTTATATTCTCTTATTGTCAGATCATACAGGCTCAATGCAGTGTTGTATAAGAATATACAACCAATGGAAAATATTTAAATACATTAAATCAAATCCAATTATGAGCATTAAATTAATATTATTGCAAAGAAGTTGAACAAGGGTCTGTTTTGTTACTATATACATTATATAGGCTATGCATTAATCATATTTTGTCTTGTCATTTTTGTATTACTATTCTTCACCTACTAATAAGAATACCTCCAAGTGCCTGTAACATGTTTTTAATAACTTTTCATAATTTAAATTGAAATGACTTGCATTATTATATTCACTGAGTCCAAGCTTAAAAATCCTCTGAATGATGCATCTCTTTACATCTTAGACAGTCTTGTTCAAGATTCGATCACAGCATTCTTAAACTTAATCCCAGCATGGATGCATTGAGACTGAAAACACTGTGCAATTCAGTCAAACTACTGTGTTTAAAGAGTAAAACACAAAAAAATAAAAGTTACAGAAATGATCATTTTGGTCAAATTACTTTATGGCAAAAAATGAGAAAAAGAAAAAGATAACAACTACACGAAAGTCAAAATGGACTAAACAAGTAATCCTATAAAATGAATGCTACCTAAAATATATTTTGTAGTTACTTGAATGTGAGATATGATAGCTAAGAGTGAAATATGGGAAAATAAAAATGAGGGTCATCCAAAGCCAGAGGGGAAGTGTATTTCTGGTTGACCCACATGCTTTTTCGGAGGCGTTCAGCCAGCTGGACCCGAAGGGGCCGACGCTGATTAAACCTGAAGTGACACTGTGGATGTCCTCAGGAACTGTCTCTCTCCAGAAATACTCTTCACACACATAGACTGGACAGCAGTGGCTTACAAGGACAAATCAGTGGCTATGCTATTAGCGCTGGCCTCTCTATATCCAAATGAGCTCTGCCGCCTGTGACGACAGGATGCCCAACACCACAGTGCACCAAATCGCTACCAGTAAAGCCAAAGGATGATAAATGTCTAAATGAACTCCCAGGAAGGACAAGAGACCCCCAAAACTATAATTAATCATTCATAACGATGGATAAAGACAATAGAACATCTTCTTAACAACAAAATCTGCTATCAAACCATCATGGAGTGTAAAACTCCATCATAAAGAAAGGAAACATTAAATCAAACCAAAAGTTGTTGTTATTTTGCCAGAAAATCGCCTCCTCAGTTTGCAGCAGTACCACCAGAGATCAGAATATTTGTGACCTGACCTTCTCTGAGGCATGTTGGTTTGTGAATGACATATATTGGCAATCTTGTGCAGCTGCGTTTCTGTAAGAATGTTGTCACTTTATATTTTTCTCATGCTACTTCATGTTTCACAAAAGTGGTAAATCAGGGGCATTGGAGTTTTTTATAGTTCTTTTTTAGTTTGGGAATTCTTTTCTAATCCAGATAAGAACATATATTTGGATAGAAGATATAGAAATGGCAATTTTCATGTTTTTATTTTTCCATTTTCAATATATGAATGTATGTTATTGAGAGAAGTGACAAATGTCCTCTTTTTATGCTCATAAAAAACACCAACAAAATTGCAATTGGGTCTGAACTGAAATAGCAACAATATTCATGAAAAACTGGACCATGTGTTAGCAAATTGGCACTGGAGCCACACACAGTTGTTTAATCTCGCTGTAGTCCCTTTCTGGAGCATTTTCGACATTTCATGGGCATTTGTTGGTAGTGTGCTCTTAGGCTAGAATAGCATTCTTAGCATTTCAAAATTGAGGGCCTATCAATTGGGGAACAGACAGAAAAGTCTATCACAAACATCATAAATTATGCAATAAGCCATTTCACAGTCTATGCTCCAAACACAACTCCCAACACCAAGCAAAGAAATTACTAAATGCCAAAATCAACGTAAGCATAATTTCATTAACCCAGTTGGCAGATTGTAAAAGCTACACGTACAACTTTTAGTAGCACTCCACCAATTAGGAGAATACTGTATATGAGGATATGATTTTCAAGCATAACCTTTAGAATAGGATTAGTTTTGAAGGGGCATCTTTACAATTCTACAGTTGTGTTCTATATTGGATGCCGCAGACAGACTTGAACTTTGTCAGTTTGGGCTGTTTTATTCGAGCAACCATAAAAGTTGCTTTGTCAGGTTTTTGTCATATTGCTGTGTTGCAAGAGTCCAAAGTACATGTCAGGGAGTAGTGGTGCAGGTATACTATTGTATCCAGTCTTATTTGTGTGTACTTTCTGGACTATGTAGTATAAATGATTATAAGTCGCACTTAGAGAAAAAAAGACATATGTCATTTTCTCTGCACTGTACCTTCAAAGATATCGTGCTTAGTCTAACAGACATGCAATACAATAAGGCAACGAACAAAATTCCCCAAACTATAAAACCAATGTGGCTTTCCAAGTAATTTCATTGGTCAATTTTGGTTTGCAAAGAATGTTACTGGTGAGAGACAAACGTCATTGTGTTTTGTGAATATTTGTAAAGCCTGGGAATCTGAAATACTTCATATCATATTTGTTCTACATGTTGGATGCAATGAACGGTCGGGTGACTGAGTAGCTCTACAGGCTCCAGCCAACCGAAGTAAACACAGCCCAACGCTGTAGTCATGTGACTGCAGTGTTGGTCCCGGGAACCTACGTCAGCCTGCAGCATTCTGCTTGGCTTCCTGCCCGTCTGCCAGCAACGCACACACACGTTTTGCATTCATTACCTCCCATTGACTTACATTCAGTTCCTGCAGACTAATTCTAGCCTCATTTAGAACTACCACTTGCCTAACACTAATCTAACCCTCACCCGTGTTTTTTAACATGGATTTGCTCTTGAGGATAGATTTTTGACCAACCAGGTCTCCTTAATTAGGGTGTGTAAACACAAACCTTTATACACACCCCCTTTATTCCTATACACACTAAAAACATGTGTGATATCATCCTCTGACCTCTGCCCCGCCCCCACCGTTGTGTTTGCTACCGATTGGACGTGGACCTAGTGGAACATATGCGCTGACAACGGGGGATTTGTTTTCTCTCTTGCATGTCTCTCGAGCCAGTTAAAGTGGTCCAGTACAACAGATTCTCTGGCAAAGGCAGGCAGTGATAGTAGGCCACCGGTGTCTCCCCGCCTCGAGTGAATCTTTTCTTAAAACTGAGCTACTGATTCCCTCTGCTTGGGGTGTCTTCCAAGTCTAACACTCGCACAGGAAGAGCTGCCTCACTGTGAGCATGACTCAGCAATGACGGTTGCAGTTTTGATTATGAGACTAGTCTGGGACATGATGTCATCTGAGCAGCCTGAAACACTTGCAGTTTGGTGAAAGGCAATCTGTAACTTTTGTAACATTTTCAAATCTCTCAATAATACCTCTTTTCCAATCTTCAGTCAAACATATGGTATAGTTACTATTTATTTAATATAAATCTTTTGAGCCTGTATCTTCAGCCACACGCAAGTCCACTATTCCAGAGAGTTCCCCCTGCTGAAATCATAGTTGTGCTCTGCTGTGCTTTGTAAACATAATAACTCTGTTTGTTTGCTGGCAGCAGCAGTTTGCCACTTTAAAAGAGCATTTACAAGTTTTGCAGCACTTTTTATCACCAGACTTTGACATGAGAAAAACATTGCTCATTTATAATGGTAACAGAGTCCAGAGGAAATGTCTTGGTGTCTGCAAAGAGGATGTAACAATGTGGTTTCTGTGGGGGGGGATGATTGATTCAGTGAGTTTAATAATGGACTGATTGTCCAGTTGCTCTGAAACAGAACATTCTTCGATATCCATCCATCTATCCATTTATTGCCTTGGCTGCTTTGGCTGACTTGGGGCATTGGAGGACTCAAGCTGATCAGGTCAGTCCTTCACAGAGGAAACAGGAAGAGAGACAATCACACATAATCAATTCACATAATAAACCTGTCTTTCGACTGTGCGAGGAAATCAGACTACCTGAGAAAAAACCCCACGTACACACTGGAAGAGTATACAAACTCAATGCAGAGAAGAGTCCCTGGATAATGTCTCACTGGTAACCAGCTGCATCACTGCAGTGCAACATCTTTCATGTCGTCTTCAAATTATTATTTTTTTTTCCTTTTATGTAACATTTAAGACTTTTTTTTCTTTTTCTCTGTCCCTGCCAGAGCTCCATCCAGATAACGTTTGACAGCGGTCTCCAGTTAACTGCTGCCTCTGCAATAGACAGTGTGACCTGCACAGACCAGTCGGCAAACCGAATGGTGAATAATATCTGCGGCCTCCACACACAAGAGCTGGGTTAAAATCTGAAGCTGGCCCTCGAGGAAGTCCAGTGAATTCTAATTGACGCAACGCGTGATAAGTGACTGTCCTGCTCTTGTTTTGCAGGTTTTACACTGTAATTGTTTGGTGGACACAGTGACGTTTCCTGTGACAGTCACCCAGCAGTCACATGCTGCTGTTTCCATGGACACCTGTCAGATCAATATAGCACCTATGTTGTGGAAGGTACCCATCATCAGCTCTTTCAGATTTTGTGTATTGCTTTATGATAGTCAAATACAATTGTTTGCTCCAAATGAATACATTCCCACACATAGACTCAACCAGCGCCCCGCATCGTACCATGATTCCCATGTTGCTCTCCATCAGGTGGTGGTCTGTCTGGAAGAGGTGGAGGACGAGGGCCTTCTGATATCCTGGACTCTCTCCAAGCAGCCCTCGTTTTCTCTGACCGTGTCTCCTTGCAAGCTGCAGAAACAGGTGAGGGCAGTTGATACTGATACTCCTCATGTGACATATTCGCACTCAGATAAAGGTCTCCTGTCAGAGACCCTTCAGTCTCGTACTGCGTTTTCCTTGTCAGGCTTTCTGTCAGATTTGTTTCGTAAATCTCAGTCTGCATGTAGCATGCGAGTCACTTTCACCCAACATGAGTCATGGAGGAAATGCCATTTGTGGATGTTACATAAATGTGCATGCCATTTCAAGCCTTTAATCTGAGACGGTGACGGAGTTGAAAAGAAAGAAACATGTAGCAACATAATTTAGTGGGGGCATGGCTCGGTTAGTAGAGAAAACCTTCTGATTGCAGGCTTTATTCCCATCTCTACTTGTCCAAATAAAGAAGCGTCACCAGCCTCCATTGCTGGGTGAATGTGTGTGTGGATTGGTGAATGTGATTAACTATGTAAAGCTGCTCACGCAGTTGAAAAGCACTTTATATGAAGTCCATTTACAAAGTTGTTTTCACCTGTCACCCTGCAGGGATACTCTGTGAATTTGAAAACAAGGGCAGGAAATTGTGCATATTATATTATAGCGGCTCAGTTCTTTTTGTCAACAAACAAAACCCCAATAGTAACAATTGCATTGTTTTTGTATCTGTCCTTTATAAAGCGATGCTTCCCCCAGTTTCAGGCTGTAAGTTAGTTCAGTTCAAAGTGGATTGGCTCCACATCAGACACTAATTGGTTGCTGTTTTCTTCTCAGGGTGCTGAGGGTGAGCTGGACCTGGACATGATCAAGGGACTGATAGAGGATACTCTGTTCAACACCGAGCCAGCCATGGTCCTCAACCTCAAGAATTTTACATCCAGTCCTTCGGTGAGAAATGTGCTGCTGCCGCTTCAGGCTACTAAAACACTGTAATACCAGCTTGATTTCTGAAGGAATTTCACTGAGATAACTTGAAGCTATGTGATAGAATTCTGTCCCTAAAATAATTGCACATCCTTCTTTCTGGTAAACTTCCAGTCCCCTATGGACCATCTCTCGGTGGGACTGAACTCTGTATCCCAGAGTGTCTTGGTGAGACGACTGCTCCTGCGGCAGCTCAGCGTGACCTTAAGCAAAGGTCAGACATCCTCTCTAAGCATCAGATCAGTTCCAGCCAGCTTCCTGCTGACGACTTAGGTCTGACTGCGTTGCTGTATTGCTGTGCAGGTCAGTGGTCTCGCTCAGGGGAGCTTTGCTGCATCCTGAGTCTGGACCAACCATCGACAGAGAGGACCACACGCTTCCTGTCTGTACCCAGTAATCCCAACATTGCACTCGAATGGAGTGAAGAAATTTCTCTGTAAGAAGTCATTTGTACCCTGTAATGATTGTGGTCATGTACACCTAAAGATGTGTCTCGTTTAAAAAGCCTTGAAATTTCAGTTTGTTGCCTTTAGTGAAGAGTCAAAGAGAAATCAGACAGGAAAAAGCCTTAATGGAGAGAATTACAGGTTTTTACTGTTACTTAGTAGGAGAAGTTTAGTGAGTGGGTCCTGAAACTGTCATCATACCTGCTATATTTAAAAGTGTTCAGTATAGTCTATTTTACTATTCTAATTGGATGTAGACATGTGAAAAATAAATATTAGCTTAGTTTTTAACTTCACCTAATCTTCACCTATTCTTGTTTGATCACTATTTGCTTATATTGCTCATTTGAAGCATATACATACTGTATCTGGAGCTTAAAAATGTATAAGCTGCAGTCGTCGAATTTATGTTAAGTTCATAATTAATCATTGCACTGTTGGTTTCATTGTAATTCTTACACAGTTGTTTATGATTGTTAAAGGGAACTGGGCCTGGGGACCAAAGAGCTCAGAATAAGGCTGCTGGAGCGAAGTGGCAAACGGGAACGTAAGCCAGAGCTCAATACCAATTTGCTGTTGGCTGCTGTTCAGAAACCTGATCAGCAGGAATGTTTAGACTGCTTAAGCAAAATCATTGATGCCTAAAATGCTTTGCTGGCAGACTCTAGCATTTTGGGACATATACCATATCGAGAGATTCTCCGAAAGACAGTAAAATACTACTTTCATTCTTTTTGTTCAATTATGTTAAAGGTTTCTTTTTTTTCTGTGACATCTTGTTAGAATGTCTGCCTGGTCATGCCTCCATTGCCTTGGACCTCCAGTGCAAAGCTCCCACTGGACAGCACACATTAACAATAAGTCCTGGGCATGGCTTGGCGCCGAACGCCACCGTGACTGCTGAGGTGAGTGAGTAAATGAGTGTCCAAGCAGCTCTCATGCGTTAAAGCAGGTGTGACAAATATGCAGCTTGTGAGCCAAAGGAAGAATTGATAAACGATTTTGTTAGAACCTGTAATGTGAATGTTTTCAGGATGTGGTCTTTTTTGTGTTCTACAACTAAGGGGACACTTTTGTGGTGTTGATAATTGTAGTTTATTATGCTACAGCTTTAGAAGTCTGGTCCATTGTAAGATTGGAGTTGGCTTAGAAATGACACCCTGAACTAAGACACCATTGCTTTAAAGCATACAGTTACGTCACAATTTATTATCTAACATCAAGCAAGCTGGAATTTCACTTGGGTTCACAACAAAAAGAGAACGCGAGAGAGTTGTGTAACAGCTGGTACACAGCTCGCTGTCACGTCTGTAACAGTTTTCATTTCAGGAGCATGACTTGTTGACTTTTTAAGTCTTGCGATCTCTCTTTCTTCAATGTAAGCAGAAACATCTGCACCATCTTTGCAGGGTCACATTTCACATGGGTACATTCTGTTCTCAAACAAAAGATTCATACAGAGCCCCACAGGATGCCAGATAAAGCTCCTTGTGCCCCGCCTGCAACTTGTCATACAAACTGATTAGTCATTTTTAAAAAAAAAGCCCCGCAGGGCCAAATGTCAGTTCAAATGAAGCACCAATCTCTTTTATAAAGTGCCGTCTATTTTAATGCAGTTGCCATCCCCTCTAGACATTTCATTTTTTCCATTAAATGTGGCAGTTTGCGTGACTTCATGCTATGATCCATTTTCTTTCTGCGATTCCAGCTGCTGTATCTGGAAACTGAGGAGCCTCGCAGCGTCCACAACGCTTTGCCACTCCGTTCCTCACTAACCCCCACCAAGAAAGTCGACGTGGACCGAACCATCATGCCAGATGGAACCATTGTCACAACAGTTACAACGGTCCAGTCTCGACTTAAACTTGATCGCAGTCCAGGTAAAATAGACAGACTAAAGCATTTCTATGCACTGAGGGAGGAAAATTAAGTATGAGTGATCATTTTGATAATGATAGTGATCATATACTGTAATTGACTATGATGTCTTCCAGGTGAATCCCCTTTGCGGTCCCCGTCCAAAGTGGAGGTGACTGAGAAGAAACCCACCATCCTGTTCGATGGCAGAGGCGGCAGCAGCCCCAACCCCAGCAGTGAGTCCTACGCTAAAAACCCGCACCTCGTTTTACATAACAGATGCAAAGCAGGAAAAGCAGTAAGGAGCAGTGTAACATGAGTTGAGAGGAAGGTCACTTTTCAGCACCCATCATGTATATTATGTGCAGGTGCTTCTGTTAAAACACTTCACATATTAGGTACGTGCTGGAGAACCACTTTTGACAAAGCACCGTACAAAACGAGTATGACAAGCAAGGCTGATGTATTTTATAAGTGGTGTTATTTGGTCAGTATTGTGCACTTGCATATTAGTGGATTTAGTCCAGTTTACTAGTATAGTGCTGATTTACATATTTGTGTTTTTGTTGCTCAGAGTGCAGTCGCCTTTCTAATGGCCTGGATCCTGTTGCAGAGACCGCCATCCGGCAGCTGACAGAGTCTGCATCCAAAGCAGCACGAAAGACACCGACAAAACGAAGCACACTGATCATCTCGGGAGTGTCCAAGGTCAGAAATAGCAAATTGTTTTAAACTCTTTGTGTCATCACTGATTAAAAAATACTGAGAGAATTGTCACAGCAAAAGAAACCCTGGTCTGATTCTGGACTCAGGGGCCTTTTTATGCAGAGCTTGCATGGTCTCTCCTCACTTATTATATGGCCAGTAAGATGCGGGTCAATACACATCCTTTTTTCATTAAAGTGGACTGAATGAACATTTACCTGCAGTGACAAACTGCATGTGACACAAAGTCAAGGAAAGTGAGTGTAATTTGTGTAATCTAAATTTAGTGCACAGCTTGAACTACTTTGTCAAGGATAGAGAGTCTTATGACCTGATTTCTGCTGGAACAGTTGTCCAAACATTCATCCTCTATACGGATTCATCCAACTCAGGTTCAAAGGATGTTGGAGCTGCTCCGTGTTGACTATAGGTGAAGGCAAATTGGACCCTAGACAAGTTGCCAGTCCATCCCAAAATCCACATGCACAAAACTTGGACACCAATGCCTTTTGATAGGGGGAAGGAAAAGGGGAGTACCCCAAAGAAAACCCACTTGGATCATGCAAACTACACAAAAAGGCCCTCAATGTCTGGAATTTCCTTTCTGTGCTACATCTTCAGTGCAAATCAATGTATATGAAACACAGATCAGTTCAGATACTTAATTTACTGAAACTGTATGTATGCTGTTACACTAAAAGTACAATTTACCTGTGCCTGATTTTGCACTCCTCAGGTTCCGCTCTCAGAGGATAACTGTGCTTTATCAAGTGGCTACGCTGCAGCCATGGATGCAGCAATGCATGGCAATCATTACGGTGCGGGGCATCACCAGGATCCAGATGAAACGACACCTTCTGATGTGTCCGAGCGCCCATCTGTGGATGATGTGGAGTCGGACACCGGTTCCACTGGTGGTTTGGAAACACGCAGCCTCAAGGACCATAAAGGTACTGCTGTCTTCACTGTTTAGTATTTGCACTGTAAAAGATTCATTAGCATGAATATTTCATAATTGTTTTTAATTTAAAATGCTTCCATTCTGGATTTTTTTTTAATACTAATTGCTTAGTTTTATGTACCTTTTTAGTTACTGAAATAAAAACTGTTAAGAAAATAACACTGCTGAAAAAGATTTTATTATTTATGATAATGTAATCTAATGTTTTATTCTTGTTCTTTGAAATTGTTCTGAGTATTGATGTGCATAGAAATAATACAGCTTTATATAATACGCTCAAATATGAACAGACTATTTAGTAGCTGTTGGTGCTCTCTGGTGGCGAAACTGCAGCATGAAGGATTTTATAAATGGAATAATGCCTTTTGATAAGGAGCTTTTCATCAAATGATTCAATTATTTCATAAGACTGGTGGATCTATTCATGCTGAGTGTTTTATGTATTTTCCAGCAGTCATATATCTGCACACATGAACCGCCAGTTTAATGCTGTGATGTATTTTGAACGCTGACATATGTGATCTGTTTCCTGCAGTGGGCTTTCTTCAGAGTGGGACCAAGCTGTTGTTCCGCAGAAGACACAGAGAGAAGGAATCCTGCCTCAGTCATTCTCATGAAGACATCTCCAACATGGGAAATAACTTCTCTCCTGCTGCTAACAGCAACCGCAAAAAATCTGGCAGCTTCTCCCGACGTCTCATCAAACGCTTCTCTTTTCGCTCATCAGGCAAATCAAAAGGCAAAACTGCTGCAAGCAATGGAGGCGCAAGCTCACTGGATAACTGAGTTTCACACAAAAAATGTCACGCTGGCTTACCAGCATTGTCGAAACACCAATGCAAAAGCCTGTTTAATCTACGTAAGAAGAACTGAAGCAGGTACCCCCGGCGGGATGTCACCTGTGTATCTGGATGAGAGGAGACCTCTGGCAGGGCTCCGCTCTAGAGGAGTAATATTGGACATTCTGGACAAAATCATGTTTAATCACATCACTGAATCCTAAACGTGATCCTAAAACACTTTGAGGAAAAAACATGCTGCTTGATTTGGGGAAACAGAAAACTATAATGAAAGGTTTTGTGGTCTAGTTGAACACAAACTACTGTGGGTGTGTTTGGTTGAGTTGATGGTGGTAGAAATGCTCTTTTTTTGATAATGTAAAAAAAACAGTATATTGCTCTTGGTTGCACTTTGAACTCTAATGTTGTTTTTTTTTTTTTTTTTTAATATAATACATTCACATTTTGTTTATTGTACAAATTTAATTTATTATGTGGGACTCATGACACAAGTGCTATTTATTTTACCCCCAGAATCTAGTCATTATAACTGCATTAATCTGTAAAATAGAGACATTTCTGTGTTTCTCCATGCAAATGTATTTTAAACAGATAATTTAAGTGATTTAACAGTAATCTGACTTAATCTAGCTGTAATGTCCATTCATGATTACTCATATGTTGGATTTAGAAACTTGATTAATGTTATGTCTTATGTAAAAAACAGAAATGATGGTATATTTATTGTATTTTTTATTTTATGTTACTTTCTGTAAAATACGATAACTTTGCTTTTGAAACTTCAACCAGCCAGCATCGAGCAGCCTTTAAAAGCAGGGTAATGAGTTTAAACAGTTTAAATTCTGACAGTGATCAGGTAATGCTTTCCTGCTGGCTCCGGTTCACATTCACTTTCACTCCTCTCTGGACTTTGGTATAGTGATTGCCATCATTGCTGTACAGTAGGATTCACCATATTGTGCTAAATGCCTTGCTAAAGTCACATGCAAATATGTTTTGCATAAATGTCTACCATGCAGCAAATCACTTCATAACATCAATACTAAATTTACGCTGTATTAACATTAGGAGCACTTTTGAAATCCAATGTTTTTTTAAGTAATTTTAGATCTCACATAATTAACTGAATGCCAAATTTTTGCAGTTTGGACAAAAAAAAAGAATTTTCGTGTGTCTCAAAGAAGTGTTTAGGGTGCTGAGTTCAGTGTAAGATTGGGTGGGGTGGATGTGCCGCACTCAGGGCTTAAAGTAAATTGCATTTAGCAACAAAACAAAACATTCAAAAGCAAGGACAACCGGTATGTAAAAATGTACATACATTTTTTGCTATTTGTTTTTTGTCTGAGAACATTTTTAAAATAGATACATCAATGATAAAACTTTTGAATAAACAAATGACATGATTTCAAATTTATTCTAATTATTTGCACCAATGTAAAGACACTAGTTTAAAAATATTGCAGGGATGGAGTCAAATACATGTTATGTGCTTTACATAACTTTCATAAATTCAAAATGCTGAACAAAAGAGCAAAGCCACTTTAGCAAAAAATAGAAAATATACCTAGGTGGCTGTAATGTGAAACAAAAATGCTGCACATTCTAAGATGATGTGTGACTTCTGATGTTATATTTTAAATATTTAATTTATTGCAAATAAATTATTTTTGAAACATCACACGGTTTGTTTTTCTGTTGCCTGTTTTTACTCTTTTCCATAGTAATGATAAGATGCTTTTGGTTTTTGTTTATGAACAATGTCCCCTCTCCCAGTTTGCATGCTTAGGTGTGTATTTTTATTTGTCTCTTTGAGTTGTACAAGTATTACCACAAGACAGCTTTACACAAAAGGAATATATGTTGGCCCTGAAGTGCAAACCACAAATCTCTATACATGACAACAAAACACGAAGCACAACTAATCTCTAAACACAAGTTGAAAAGCACAACAAATCACTAAATACAACAACAAATCACTAAAAATGTTATGTTCTGTTTAGTGATTTGTTGATGTTTTTCAATCTTGCTAATGTGTTTTTTAATTTGTAGTTGTGTTTCTCAATTTGTTGTGTTTAGTGATTTATTGTTTTGGTTTACACTTCAGGGCTACCGTAGGAATATCCTAAAGAGAATGATGAATGAGCTATGGTTCATTTATATTCCAATACCAATATTTATAGGACTACTAGATCGTTCATCTTCTTTCTTGCTCTCTGAGCAGACGATGCCGACCCGCCTAAAGGTTAAACTGGAGGGAAGACACTGGATTGGGTCACTTCTCCCGCCTCTTTCCGTTTGGACCAATCAGCTTCGTTCTTTTCATAGGCTCTTCCATCATTAGTTTGAGCAGGCACAGTGTGACCAATAGCCACCAACTTCCGGTTCAAACTCCAATCGTTGTTGGGGGAGGGACAAAGATCAGGATTTATATCCAGGTCGTACAGGACTACAGTAGTCATTTATAGCCATTCTACGTTTGAACGAAGAAACTGAAAACCACCTGATAATGTCTGGAAGAGGAAAAACCGGTGCCAAGGCCCGCGCAAAGGCCAAGACCCGCAGCTCCCGCGCCGGGCTGCAGTTCCCCGTGGGCCGTGTTCACCGTC
>OMNM01000414.1:3486-15422 GCA_900302745.1 Parablennius parvicornis
TCTTACTTTGGATTTCCTTTCTCCTTTTTTTTTTCTTCAACTTGACAGCTGAATGTAATTAAAAAAGCAGAGCGGTCTGATCACTGTCACCATCACTTCTATGGAGACCTCAGACCTGCCGTCAATCATCCACCATGGGGGGGCTAGAAAATTACTCGGGGGGGGGATCTCATGGGTGATATTAGGAGAGATTAGAGAGATCCATCAGTGAGAGAGGAGACTGGTGGAGGAAGTCAGGGGCAGCCAAGACCTCTGACAGTCAAAGAGAAGATTCGAGGGTACACATGTTTTATTTTACTTTTCTATTTCAAAATGTAACAAAATAAAAATAAATAAAGAAATACAATGCAAAGAGTGAATAGTGGTCAGCTCGTCTGCCTCATATATCAAGGTCCATATTTTGCTTTATGTTCAGGTTCTTCTATATGAATTTGCATGTTTTCAAAGCATTTCTCAAAACACTTCTTCGATCTTTCCTGTGGCTCGGTCGGTACCGTTGGTAGACTCTCAATTGTAAGGTTGCAAGTTCTCTGTGTCCACATGTCGAAGTGTCCTTGAGCAAGACGCTTCACCCCAAACCGCTCCCGTTGGCTGGATTGAGCCCCTTGCATGACAGCCACTTCCATCTGTGTGTGAACGTGTGTGAACGGGTGAGTGTGATTAACAGTGTAAAGCGGGGGCTTTGGGGGTTCACGCAGTGGAAAAACTTTATGTACGTGAAAGGCATTCGCCATTTACTTAAATAACAACTATATCACATTGTATCATGGTTGTGGTTTGGTTATATTCTGAGTGCCCGGCGGTGCAGTGGTTAGTGCTCTCGCCTCACACCAAGATGGTCTCTGGATTCAAACACTGTGTGGACTTGTCCCTCCAGGTGCTGCGGTTTCCTCCCGCGTTCCAAAAACATACACGTGAGCTTAACTAGAGACCCTAAATTGCCACTCGGTGTGAATGTGTGTGCATGTGGTTGTGTGTCTTCGTGTGTTTGCCTTGTGATGGACTGGTCCAGGGTGAATCCTGCCCTCGCATCATGTGGTAAACTGGGATCGGCTCCAGCGGCCTGCCACCCTGAACAGGATATAAGTGGCATAGAAGATGGATGTTTCTGTAAAAAGACCATTATCTAGGTCAAGAAACATGGGATCTAAATGTCTAAAGTTACTCACTTTTCTTCAGTTTACCTTTAAAACATTTTATCTCTACTTAATGTGTTTTCACTGAGCTATCGCCTTGACTCTTGCAGTTGAACATCCATGTTTGCATCAATTCAACCATGCAACCAGGGTACTTTCTCATCCTTTATGCGCTGTTAGCTCAATCCCTGCATTCAGCATATAAATAATTTTGAAGAATTGCAGAGTATCTGTTCTGGAGTTGGCGATATCCTAGAACCATTAGAACATTTCCAGTTGTGCAAGTTACACATTTTTTTACATTTTCATTTTTTTTTTCAACTGTTTAGACTGAACCTGGCTTTTGCATTTACCCTCCATCGCCAACTTAAATGTCTGCTGAAGGATGATAAGCAGAAATTTCTGCACAACCTGGCAACCAGAAAGCTTGTCTTGGCTTTGACCTGATCTATGGAAAAACAAGTAAATGACCGGACCTTTTGCTATGTTATAAACCGTTTATGGAGGGTGGCTCTTATTGAATCAGGTCAACTGAAATTTCATCGGTGGTCAAAGAAGCTCCATCTCTTCAACCAGAAACTTCTGGTGGAAGTCGAATCGTCTGTGAGGGTGATCATGAGCAATACGAACACGAGGAGTAGCAAAAAAGTCATATTAGATTTGCTTCATGTTAATTAGGTAAAGTCTAATAAAGTGGATGGAAATGATGCACAACTTTGGATGCGATTGTCAAGGTTTCCTACAATCTCATGATTAGAGGGAGTAAATGCTCCTTTATATGTGATTCGTCGTGCGTAGCCACAGATTCTTATCCCAAGTTTTTCGATTACTTAAAGAGTAACTTAAAAGGGCTGCTCCGTTTATTACGTATAACAAGAACATGTTATTATGAATAATGTATTTAGGATGCATTTTCTTGTCCGTCTGTGTTTGCCCTGTGATGAACCAGCGATGTTTTCCAGGATGCACCCTGCTTTTCACCCTCAGTCGGCTGGGATCGGCTCCAGCATCCGGTGGACCAGAGCATGGTGCGGAATAGATCAGGGATAGATAGAAGGGTGCACTTCTACTTAGAACGACCCAATCTCCATTCTGAAACATTAATTCAATGTTTTCCCGCTTCATATGTATCTGCTGTTCTTGTTTGTGAAATCCGTGTTTGATACGGTCTAATTAAGCAGTCACCGCTCGTGTGTGTCTAAAGTAAATTCTATCGCTGGAATCTCTGCAGGAGCTGCCGTAGAACTGCAGCCAAAAGGAAAAATAAGACACAAAGAGAGAGGGGAGAGTATCCAAGCCCTTGTCAGTAACAATCTCAGAGGGGCTGCCGATAGAGGGAATGGCTTGCAGATAATAGGGCTGAATCTGGGACAGGCGGTAAGGTACCACACACAGAAAACCCACTCAATTTTCCACGGTCTGTATGGTTCTTTCATTGGCTTGAATTTCAAAACAATGTTGAAATAGTGTGTTAAAATATGTAAACATAAATACATATAAGCGTTGAGACAGTGGCATTTCATCATTTTGTGGTAATTATTGGCTCATTTTGTGTTTGATGGCAGGAACACATCTCCAAGAGGGAGATATTTAGCATTGTGAAGGCTGAAATCTTCTTTTTACAACAGTCTGTAAAAGTCTGTGTAGTGAAGAGACCAGTTGTTGGAGTATTGTGAGCAATGTTGCCCCATTCTTTTCTCATGCTCGATCCCAGCTGCTAAACAGTCTGGGGCCTTTGTTTGCTTTGTGTTTCTTGTTTCATGATGTATCTAATTGTTTTCTCCTGGTCGAAGGTCTGGACTACAGGGAGGATCTGATTCCCAAAATACAAATTTCACATTTGGATTTGAGTGTTCTCAGGCAGTTTTCACTGAGCTTTGCCCCAGAGAAGGCAGCTGGATTTCTAGGTCATGTTCACATTTGGCGTTTTCTTTGCATGATGCAGCTTTAACTTGCATCTGTGGCTTACACGAAGAATTGTGTTTCAGACATTGGTTTCTGGAAGTTTTCTTGAGCCCACGCAGGCGCATCCAGTGGAGAATCGTACTGGTCTTCACTGAAGTTATACGCCTAAGGGCCAGAAGAAGAGGACTCTCCAGATTTCACCTTGGGACTCCTGATCCTCTGAATCCTTTCCTGCCAGAATCATATCCAGTAGATGGTGGGATCATTAAACTCTTTATAGGTTTACCTTGAAGAGCAACCTTCTGAAGATGTTCCACAACTTTTCGACACAGTTTTTGTTTAAGCTTTCCCATCAATCCTATTTCACATCTAAAGGCTGCTACACATTACGAACTCCGTCCATCATGGACAATAGATAGTGATCATGGGATTGTGACTGCGGCAGCTACCTGTTAGTTACATTTACATGAAATGTGTTTTATTGGAAAATGAAAAAAAAAAAACTGTAACTGCTACTGTAAAATGCTACTAGATGCTAACTAGTATATACTTCAAGCTCCCTTTGCAAAAGCTCAAGTTGGCCTGTCTTTCCGAGCCACAATCACAGCCATATCCTCCTCCTTCTCATTCTTTGGATTTCTCTCCAAGCACATGAATACCACAACGGTGAAGGTTCTGTGCATGTCTTATGCTCATGACGTGTTTCTTGCGCAGTCACATATTGTTGCACGTTAGCGTTGACTCACATTGTGCTGTGTTTCAGCCGGTGCTTTCCTCTTGTAATCTGCACACAGCAAACTTGACACCGTGGCACTAAGTTTATTAGGTTCGTGGTGTATGTTGTGCCCAGCAGTAAACTGATAAGATTGTTTATACCTATATACATGTAAACGCTATATTTCACGATACATTTTCTTGCATATTAACCAAGTTAGTGTCGAACGTTAGTGTTCACCCCTTTTAGCTGATATTTTCCATGAAATGGAATTAAACACTTTCAGTGTCAGATAAGTTTCTTTTTTATGTCCTATTGGGAATTATTACAGTCGGAAATTTTCAAGCAACCGTATCCTCATTAATAATATCTTCAAAAGCAATTCATTAATGATTTTTTGTCAATGAGTTTTAGCAACAATTTCTTACAGTTTGTGATTTCTGTTGCAAAAACACCTCTTTTTTTTCTCTACTTAACCTCACATTCGTAAAACCTGAGCCACCTCGCAGTCCATGCGTGTGCTTCAGTGTGTGTGCACCTGAACTGGAGCCAAGAAGTGGGATTTCGCTGGAGCCTGTTCACGTCCGCCCTGTACTACAAATGCGGGCAAAGCCAAAGAGGAGGATAATATGTATAATGCACGAGAAACACCTCCAGCTAATGCATTTGCGCTGTTCCCGAGGTGCGGCGAAAAACAGACCTCTCACCTTCCCGTATCCGACACCTCACAGGACAACGTGTCGCCTGTGTTTGCTTTCCTCGGTTCTCCACTCCAACCAAAACGGGCACCGTTTCTCACCTCACCTCCATGAGCTGCAGCCGTGAGGCGAGGGCGACACGGCCAAGGCACGCACGCTCCTCTGAACGGGTTGTTCAGGCGTCTGTTAAGTCCGGGAATGGATTTTATGGAACGGAGAGACTAGACTCAACATACATTCCACAACTTAAAGCAACTTTTATGGGAGATTACCACAATCTGGTGATATCGTTGTTGATTTCTCTGATTTGATTCATGATACTATGGGTTTTTAATCAGCTCTATACTGATAAGTCATAGTGTTATATAAAAGACATACAACTAATATTGGCTAAGTCTCACTTCAGCAGTCAATACGGCCCCAATACAATCTATTAGGTTATTGATTCCACTGATCTCTGGTGATGTGCTGAGGGATCTGACACCAAAATGTTAACAAATCCTCTACGTCTTGTAATTTGCTCAGAGGGACCGTCCTGGGGCCATGTGCATCGATGAGCTTTCTTCAGAGACAATTTTCTGTCACTGGTTCATCGATATTGACCACTTGAAGCTCAGGAAAACCACACAGATGCTCCAAACCAGTTGTTGAACCATCAACCACCTAAAGATGCTGCGAGAAAAAGAATCTGCGTTGTTCTATTTCTGTTATATAGTGCAGTAGTTGAAGTAGTTTCAGCTTTTACTTGAAAACTAATAACATTTCATGGATATGCAAACTTTGACTCCAATAACCTGATACCCTGTGGTAGTATTGGCAAGTTTATGTACCAAAATTACATAGTTCACGTCATAAAGAAATATAAAATCTTTATATAATCTTCAAATATTATAATAAAATGTGACATCTGCCTTGGCTACATGACGTTTCTAGGTAACTAGCGCACAGAACCTTCTTCTTCTTCACCGTGTTTTCATTAAGTTTAGTTGGATTTTTGCAACTAAGTGAAACTATAGTTTGAATATATAGTTTTAAGAAAACTATGGTGGCTTGTGCTCTCACTGTGATAGAAAATGAAGCATTCTGGGATCTGTAGCAGGATGAATAGTTCAACTCTTTGCCCTATTCTTATTGTACATCCTTTATAACTCTTGATCACTTAATACCCGATCAATCTATCGTCTATATTTCTATGTTTTTGTTCGAAACAATGGAGCACTGGGGGAGCAGCAGGATCAATCCTGTAATCCACCCTACAGCTCAAAACATTTTGGGTTTAAATCTACTCTAAAGAGAATGATTTTAGATTGTGGGAGGATTATAGAAATATCTGAAGAAAACCTACACATGTGCAAGGAGAACATTCAAAACTCGACAAAGAAAGACCCAGATCCTAATCACAAAATAGAATTATATTATATAATATACTTTTTCAAACAGTTTTGGCATCTTCTGTGGCACAAAACAAATGCCTGAATATTTATAGGTCAGATCAAAATAAATCCTAAATTTTGGTTGCCAACATAATACAGCTACGAGAGGTCAACTTCTGCCCTCCTCATCCGATCAGTGAGATAAATGGTAGGCAGGAGCCTCTTAATGTTAACATTTATTGAGCTGGTGCTTTGAAGAAGAACCACTGTGTCCTTCTGAATGAAACTAACAAAGAAAGCTCTAAGCAACAAACTGGCAAAAAAAATGAAAAATAAATAAATAGGCGAGACTTAAGTAAGAGCCATCCAATTCCTTTGTCCAAATCCCCCACAAAGAGAATATCACTAATGGTATTCAGTCAGTATCTCCCTGGTTTAATCATTCCATTGAAGTCCCTGTTTAGCCCTGATGAAAAACCACTGCGGCATAGCAATTTGAGACGGAGTGGATCTCGTACCCGGTTGGATACAACTTTTGCATTTCACTGATGAATAGACAGAGTTTTGATCCGACCAGAATCTTCGTCGGATTAGAATCAACTGTGTCTTTACTAGACACACATAAGTGCAAGGACAAATAACTTATTTTCAATCAGTTCCATCCGTCAGAGGTTCCTTGTGGCCTTCCGACGTGGAAGTGTCCACCTGCCGCATATATATGTCCGAGCATCATATCACGTTTGCTTTATAAAAAAAAAAGTTCAACACCCATCCAGGGTCGACGCTAACCAACATTTTGTCAAACTCCTTCGAGCCCCAGGTCTTAATTCCCAACAGATCACGGCTCGATGAGCCGGCGTCACATGGGAACCTCCTTTGCTTTCTCCATGGGAATCAGCACCCAAGCAATTTACATATGTAATTGAGTGGAAAGTAATTGTGCCGGGAGCCGCTCACTGTAAGCAGCTACTGGTGGGCCTGGTTTTTCTCTCTTGAAGAGACAGATGTTACTAAGAAAAGACAACTGTGGTTTATTCTGTACGTCGGTTCATCTTCTCTGTTGGGTATGATTACATTATACACCCAAAACTCTTTTAATGACATCAGGACATTGAGATACAAAATGTATCATGAAAATCATATACACGAGTTGGAAGCTGTTCATCATGTAATTATCTTGAATGCGGAGCGACGCGTTTTGCATCGTCACTCCCTGTCGCTGCCCAAAAAGAATCGTCAGCAGGAGAAACCATTAGTCCCTCTTTTGCCTCTGTGTCATCTTCCAACTGTCACGACGAGACAGAAAGCTGGAGCCAAAACAAGCCCACAATCTATAAATAATTCCTTCATAAGCAACGCTGCCAACAGCATGCACAGGCTGTCTGTGGATATCAAGGATATGTCATCATTAGCAAGGTTCCTTTTAAGGAAGTCCCTTCGAACAGACTCATGACCAAACGAAACATTATCATCACCCTCTGCCTGTCTTTTAGAGTTGATAAATATATATTTAAATATATATTTCTCTGATCAGGCACGGAGCGATGAAACAAACAAGCTTGAAGGACAAAAAGAAAATAATCAAATAACCCACTTGAAGACTAATTAAACAGGTAGAATACAAGAGTTTGTGTAAAAAAGATGTTTTTAGATGTGATGGTGCTTGAAGATGTATTTTTATTAAGATTGTAACCTTGTTGCCTTGCATTAAAATTACTTAATAGTGACTTAAATATTATCTACTATGTGCTGTAAGACGGGACGGTGGCTTGTATAAAAAAAAAAAAAAAAAAGGAACAGTTTGGTGGAAAACAGTTAAAGAACCATTTCTGAACGTATTAAAATAACTTTATCTGATACGCAACTTCAGCAATGACTCCAAATCTGGTGCCTGAAGAAACAACTAGACTACTACTATTGATTATCTAATACAGATTATTCTCTAACTAGACAGCAAGACATGGAGCCAGCCAGGCTTTCCATGTCACATTTATGGAGAATCCATATATATAATGCAACAGCTGTAGAAGTTTCACTATATTTTGCACCAAATGTCATCAAAACTGGCTTTAAGTTGACATTGTAGTGATTTTCAATAGCAATTATTTCGGTTTTGCAAAAATATAGACGACATTTTAATCACGTATACACACAACATAGAAAACCTTCACTGTTTTACTCGTCAGGCCCATTCAAGATGAAATGTGGTGAACACCCCTACTGTAACTATTTGCCTTTAACCACAGAGTCACTGTGGCATCATGTCTTTATTGTTTATGTCTTAAAAAAAAAAAAAAAAAATTCTACTATTAATGTATCATTGACAAAAGTCTTCTGGACCTCACACAAGGCAGTTTTTACATCGCTGTTAGGATTTCACAACAGCCCTTCATCTTTGATCCTTTTTTTCTGAAACAATTGAAAATATACCTGGCTAACCTCACAGTAGGTGTCCCCGGGATATAGGCCTTTGCGTGTACGTGCACCATATGGGCATGTTTAATCTGTGTGTGTGTGCGTGTGTGTGTGTCATGTACATATACAGAGTTTCCTCATGAGGACTCTCCATCAGCCTGCAGCTGGTTGAAGATGTTGCATGTGAGCCGGCGAAATTCTGCCTCTTCTGGTCTGCACGCCCACTTCATGTTGTCCATGCTCTGACTCCACGCCAGCACTCCTCCATAAGCTATTTTTGAGCTGAAAAGTATATTGTGTTGTCTTATAATAGATTACAGGGCTGATACGCTGCGATGAGTGTCAACAGAACGAGATTTCAGCCCCTGCCGGGCCAGACTGCGATCGGCAGATTATCAAACATCGCGGAGATGGTGCCTGCGGAGTGCCGCGCAGAGCCACGCTGGTCTTTAAGCCCAATTCTGCAGATTTGAGAGAGCTCAGTTTTGTTTCTATAAGTCCCCCTAAATGTGTCACACCCTGGCAGTCTCAGGAGCAGACACAGGAAGTTTAGAGCGGCTTTTATCTGCCGAGCACAATAGCAGCACTGTGCTTTCCCCCAAAGCTGGAGTTATTACTCAGAGGAAATCGTTACGCAGGAAGAATGTATCAAAGTCCTTTGATTGTGGAGGATCATAAGTTGTGCTAAAGGAGGGGAAGAGTAGTCTGCCCTCCCCCCCATAAAGCTTTGCTGAAGCTCTCCTCCCAAACAAAAGTTCAGTCTTATCTGTTCAGTCAGTCGGGCTGAAGACTTGAAGGCATCTCGGCTTGTTTGACAAGAGTGCCACTTGTTGGCAAGTTATATTACTGCGACAAGAGCGGCAAAGAGAACCCTGAACCTTCAGTGACTCTTATCTGTCTGAGGCAAAAGGCTTGTATCGATAAATAAGGCTGAAAGACTTCACCTCTTCGGGAAGACAAAGTTATTCTGCAACAACCCAAGGTTCAGGTCAGGACCAGCAGTTGGGGTCCACATAAATCTGACAGCATGGGAAGATGCTGAAAGAGTCAGAAAAGAGAAGGAGCAGCACACAGCACTATGACTGACTGACCGTTTGTCTCTATCGTTGTCGTTTTTTTCTCCTCCAAATATTGAACGTTCTGCAGCACGTCCTTGAGAAAATCGTGAAAAGACGTGATTTGAGAAGACGATGCACAATCGCCCGGTGGTTTAACAAGACGTACATGTCGAAACCTTTAGTGCAGCGTCTTGGAAAAACAAGCTTGGTCTTTTTGTGTTTCTTCAGAAACCTTTAACTGATGTATCAAACTTTTCACAGTGTTCTCGTGTGTTCAGATAGCAAAACACCTGGAGGGCGTGATTTGGACGGATCGCAGGAGGTTCAACCTCAATCATTCTCTTCTTCAACTTTAACAAACACTCTTGTTGCTTCACATGAAGGAGCTGAAAAGTATTCCACTATTTGAAGCCTGACTTTCATACGCCATATGCACAGTTTTTAATCTCTGACCTTGAAGAGTGGAACTGTGTTGACAAGCAGCAAATACGACCTGAAACTTTGTGTATTCGTTCACCTTGAGTGGCCACTGGAGGTGTGACTAGAACAAAGAGAGATGTTGGTTATCGAAGTGGATTACAAAGAGTGAAATGGTTCGACGGATCAAACACAGCTATCAAGAGCAGCCATCAACTCTACATCTCATCATCCATCAAATGTTGTTGTGATACAATCATGTTTTGTACCTTTAAAGAGTGCTAGCACTTATTTTTCTTGTTTTGCGCATCAGTAGCAATCAAATTGCGACTACTTAGTATGAATGTGTGGTGATTAAGCCACAAAATCGTCCTGAACAAACATTTCAAAAAGTTGCCATGACACTATTCTTAAAAGTACCTATTTTTTTATTACAAAATTAGAATTTTATTAAAATCACCACAACCTAAATTAGTCTGTAAAGTGTTATCTCCCAAAGTTAGCTGATTATCCAACTGTAAGCAGCCTTTTTAGTCTAGAAATACAAGCTTTCGCCACAAGGTGGTGCATTGAGTCACTCCAGAAAGCAGCAGTAAGAGAAATAGGAAGCACAACAATAGCTGAAGTCCTTCTTTACTCCACAGAAGTGCACGTTTATGCCATTTTCCCTAAAAATGTTAAATCACTGTTAAATCACAAAAAGTGGGCACGAACTATATTCTCCGATGAGCAAACTAATATTGAAACATTTGTTTGGGTACCTATGTTCCATTCCCTATTCAAACAAATTGTACAATTATACACAACCTTACACACCAATTGCATGACTTCAATGTTACATAACGCCTCTTTAACCTTTTAACTGTTCCTATGAATCTGATGATGTTTTTAATTTTTTTCAATTTATAGACCTAATGGATTTAGTTTGACACTGATAGTATCCTACTTTTATGCAAATAACACAATATATTCAGCAACCACAAACAAATCTATTGAAATGTTTCATTTTCAGTGGTAAAGAGGGTGGAACACGTCAGTTTTGTCCATTTAAACAAGTAATATTGTTTAAAACTGACATGTAATGGTGTGTAGTTGAGCAACAAAACTCAAAGTTTCGCATTTCAGTATATACGTTTATTCAAATAAAGAGCATTTATAAGCATTTGTAAAATAAACATCCATATACACACATTTTCAAGCAATAACAGAAAACATTGTGCGTGTCCGTTTACACAACTACAGTAAAATAAAACGTTTCGTAAACGTTTTGACTCCGTCCTAATGGAAATGGGGGGAAAAAAAACGCAACATTTTGAAAACACTCAGAAAAAGACACCCGTTTCTAAATATTGCTATGTTTTTAGTTGAAACATTTTTTAATGAACAGGGCCTAAAAGTACACATTAAAAAAAACTACCAAAATGTATCGGCTAAACAAGCTAAATATAAACAAAAGTAAAATAAATGCATTTATTTTGTCCACAATGTTAATGGATTTCATATTTAGAATGAAAAAAAAAAAAAAGAATTTAAAGTCGAAGCTAATTAGTGTTTTTTTTTTTTTGCCCTGTGTGAAGAACAGAGAGACATTAAAGAGCCAGTTCACTACTATTCTGCTCCAAATTCTGTGTCTTTTTGTGTTTTCTGTGGAAGTTTGTTGATCTGAGTGACTGTTTCCACCTTGCTGGATGTCCGTCAGTCAGAGTGCAACTGGGTTAAACTGAGTGACGTCTTTTAAAGAGAGACGTATTGGCAGAAGCGACGTGATTGATGTTTGCTGCGTCCGCAGGGCGACAGGATCCAGAAACCTCAGTGAGACATGAGCTTCACAACAAAGAGCCTCAACGGGACCAGTTATATTTACTGCTGTATTATGAAAAATACACATTGTCTACATGCTCAAGTGATAAATCTTTGGATCCATGGGAAAAATTCAAAGTGCCCTCAAGCATTGCACAAAATCTAAGCTTTAAAAAAAAAAAAATCGAAAAAATCCGTAAAGCGCAGCTATCACCCGGTTTAGCCCCTAGCCTTTAGCTGCTCGCTCAGCACTTCTGAAAACGAAATAAAAAGGCAGAGTATTATTTCAAGAAATCCTCTCCTGACTGCCGCGCCCCGCTCCTCGCCGGCCCTCGTCCGGCTGCCAAGGAAACGACGGGTTTTTAATTGACCGCGCGGCTCGTGGAGGAGCTGCTCTCGACTCGCGAGGCGTGCTGTAC
>OMNM01000415.1:0-19659 GCA_900302745.1 Parablennius parvicornis
CAGATAAATAATCATAGGTGGAAGTAACAGGAAGATCTGGAGAGATCACATCTTGTTGACTTCCTTGAAAAAAGCCATTTACTTCCCAGTATCTATAGCTCGACACAATTGAATAATACAATCCTAAACCCCATGTTCTCATTAAAAAGAGCATCTCCTCCCCACTCATTTGCCTCACATTGCTTTATTCCGTTTGCTGGTGGATCAGTGGAAGTGTTTCCAAGTAAAGGTAACTGATCTTCTAGATCTCTTCTTTACAGACACTTATCTACGATCCTTCACGTGTCTGCGAGGGGATCGAAGGGTGTCGTATAGTTTTAGTATCTTTAGGTCTCCTTTACAAGTGATGATAAGAAGGCATGGCGAGATCGGCCACAGAGGAGCCAGTGGAGGCTGTATTGATGCCCCTGGGTGACTCCCATTAAAAGTTACCAAGCACATCCAGTTTGTTGGTTTAGGATTCTAACTCTTGAGCGGTTTGGGGTCCCCACTAGATGAGACTACCACCTTGATGTCCCATGGACCAGGACGGAGGGAGATAAAGATGGATGGATTGAACGACAGCTCTGAGTAGCCAGAGTGTCTTTTGTTCACTTTAATACAATGCAGTTGAGGTAGCCCTACACTTGCTAAAAATGTTAAATAATTTGACCTTATTTTTTTCAGATTACATGTAACAGAACTATTTCTGTATTTCTAAATCCACCTGAAACTGAAAGAGAACTGCGTCACTATTTACTGAGGTAACACAAGCAGAAACTTGTCAAACACTCGGTGCATTACAGGCTGTTCTTACTTGTAAAGGGTGACTCTCTCAGAGATGTTGTTTGCTATCAGCACAGCCACCACTAGCCCGTAGATGGCGATGATACCAGCCATGACCACAGGGATGATGGACTTCATGATGAGCTCCGGCCGCATCACCGACATAGCAGCGATGCCCGTGCCGCTCTTCGCTGTCCCATATGCCGCTCCTAATGCTGAGAGAGAGAGAGAGAGAGAGAGAGAGATGTTACTTCAGCTGTTCAGCTCAGTCAGCAGTAATTCTTCATATATGAATGATTTCTGACACAGCATGAATTCTCTTTGTTAGTCCAGCCAGACGACATAATGGATTCAAATGAACTTCCACGAAAATATTTTGTGAAATTGAACACAAAATGTTCACAGCGATGTTGTTTTGCCATTCTATGAATAATGAAGGGCATCTGGAGAGAAACATTGTGTCTCAGTCAGATTTACAAACGTGTATAATGTGATTCATCTGTGATGAAGAGGAGGCCGGATTCAGAGGGAGTGGAGGGAGGAAACAGCAAGGTGAAGCAGAAGTTTTTTCAGATGATGCTGATCTCAGAGACGGTAAAAGTGAGAAATAACGACCGTAATAACAATGACACTCAAAGCTTATTCCCTTTGTTCTATTAATCCAACTAATTTGAATGTCATAATTAATGTTTCCATTAAAAAGCACGTCTTAAAAGGACAATGTGATCTCATCCAGAGTACTACGAGCTCCACTCAGAGGTCACGTTAATTGTTTATGGAATGAATTTGATTAATGTTTTCAGAGTGCACACACAAACACCTTCATCACAGAAATGATACAGTTTCATGAACTATTATCAAAAAGGTAAACAAAATTTCAAAATGATATATTATGAAATTATACTGCTGGTTAATCCATTGTGAAATGGTGAAATTTCTAAATTAAATAGGATTACACAACAACACATTGCAAGGTATATTGTGATAAAGTTTTTAGATACATGTGAATTTTCACATCAATTATTGATAGTAAGCCCCAGATAAGATAGATTAGAATAGATAACATTACATAAGTAAAACATCTTATGACCTTTCAAGTCACAATGACAAACAACAAGAAAGTCTATCATGTGTTGTAACTAATGCAGAGAAAATGTTGCATTTTATTGTGTTTGTGTGTCACAAATAATACAACTGGTTAAGTCTACAGGAATCCCAGCCTTCAGAAAAAATCTCAACTGTGCCGACCTTAAATTAGTAACAATATGTTTGTGTGTAAATTACAAAAATCTTCTGCCCCATGGCCACTTATTAATATTGTTTTATGTTCGTTTACTTGTGAGGTTTATTGTGCAACCAAATATCAGAAAGGGACCACATGGGTTGTATTTGGTCGTATTTTTATACTGGATCTCATTGGATTATTTTAAGTAAAAACTAGCTGTGGCCACTTTAATAGCGCTCATAAAAATGCATTTAATGTAGCTTCAGTCTTACACATATTGCATATATTGATTTCTGTTTCCACATCAAGCAAAAAAGAAGCAGAGAATTCACAGCGATCACACCACTTTCCTCACATCTGCTCTTCGCACACAGTTTGATTTTCATATGTAACTCTTCGAGTTCAAGGCTGTTCTTTACATCAACGCTGATCATTGTATGTTTGTTGGCGACAGTCGCAGAGGAGCTCTGAGCACAGGATGTAATCTGTTTGCTGGAGTGGGTGAAAAACTGAAATCACACAATTACACAGATTTCAACACTTCTCACTTGCTGCTGCCGTCACATTTTTCAGGCTTTCTACCAAGACTACCAACAATTTTCAAAAGAACCTTTACATGTTTACAACAGCTTATCTAAATTACGAGAAGCACCTATTGCTTTTATAAGGAGAGGACTTTTTTTTTATGGCTGAGATTTATCACATTAATCAAAGATGAGAAACATCCTTCTTCCAATACATGATGTGCCCAATCTGCACGTATCTAGTCCCAGAGGAGGCGGAGTCACTTCGCTTTGATCATGAAAAGGTTTGATATCTCGTGTCAGTCTGGGTGATCGGCTACACACATGAACAGAATCACACCTTGTGGGTGTTGATAACTGAATATTAGTGGCTACATTACTCTGAATCTTGCTTTTGTGTTTTTAAACAGTTATACAGACAGAAACATGTAAACCAGTAAAATGTTGGTTTCATAGATGTATCCAGCAATATTTCCACCCCAAAATGTATCTATGAATCGATAAGTTAATGCAAGCATCTGCAAAATGATTTTAATATGCAGATGTAGATTGTAGACACATTAAATTGATCTTTCTTTGAGGGATTATAAGGACCATTTCAACCTGCACTTCAGAAATCCTAAGTGAGGTTTATAGTGAACTGCAGCTCACAGCTTCACTGATATGTGTGGGCAATAATAATAAGCTCACATTAAATCGAAATATTCTGTTGTGCCTGTGGTGTAGAAAAAAATGCAACACCTCAAACAAGTTAGTCACTGCAGGAAAAAAGTCGCCAATTGTGCATTGCCGAAGCTTCGGGAGGCGACTACCACATTTATTTTGTTAGTGTAGAACTTCAAGATCTGCACACGAGGCTTATTTAAGACATCCGGAACAACAAAACACAACTAGAGGGCCGTTCTTTTTTTGTTGCATGGTGGACTAGATTTGAAAAGACAATACTCTGAAAGGTTTTCAGTCTCTGTTATGTGACTCATAAAAGCACAAATACAACAATGGAGCAGGAAAGACATAAGTGTCATGTACCACCTGTACAAAACACACACCTCAAAATGCAAGTGTAAGGAGCTATTTAAACAAATCCACATGTAGAGATAGAAGTGTGGCTCCAACAATTAAACCAGATTTATATTTCACCCTCTTTGGATAATTTTGTCCAAGCTTTAATACTACAGCAATTCTCTATATACTGTCATGTGACACAAAGGACAAATTATAAATGAAATTTGTAACTTTGGTATCTTAGTAACGTCTTTGACATAAGTGTGGAAAAGACCACACTCATCCCCTTTCAGGCTCATTGCTTTGTGTACATCTATTCCTGGATACTACGATGATTAGGACCATATCTTTAACACCACAGACACTCACCAAGTCAATGAAGATGTATTTTCAACTAAATCTCCGGTGAAAAATAAACAGGATTGCAGCACATTTTAAAATTCTGCTTTGACTAAATCAGTAATGTTGTTTTCTATGACCAGCTCTCCAACAGTTTTATGAAGTTTATTTCTCACTTTGCAAAGCTCTGTCTCAGCGTAGACTCACTGGTCACTTTATTTAATCCATAATGGGCACTGTAATGTGATACACTCTGTCAGCTTTGATATAAATCATCTAATTAGTATTTTGGGAAACTCAAACTTGGTGATTGTACTTTATGATAATTATTGGATTCATAGTTTTTGGTCTTGCTGCACTGAAGTATATGACATTTAAACTTTGTTCCTAATGTTCTGCCTCTCAAAATATCGATGTCCAGTTTAAAATCACTGTAATAGCGAAGCTTTTTTTTTTTAAAGGGTGTGTTGATAGCAAGTCGGTTGTGTTGGATTACATATAGACCCAAATCAACAAATTGTGGTGCCCTCAAATGACCTCGCTCAAAGTGTCCCACTGTACCTGCCTTGTAAAGGTTTGATTTTCTCCAGCTGTAAGATTTCAAATGGATTTATTGGTGAAGTACAGGCTCACCAGACACACTCCAGAAGGCCCGAGTGTTGGACATGGATCACTTAGCACTGACATGAGCAGCATTCCTGTTCACATGTCTCCAGAATTACAATTTCAATGTGTATACTACATTCTCAGAATATTCTTAATGGCAGCAAGGAGCAACAAAGCTTATGAATTACATTGATAAAATTAAGGAATGTTAAAAAAGTAAGGACAACTGAAGTTTAATAATGAAAATGTATTGAGCTTGAAAGTACTAATTAAAAAAACAATGCAAGATGACAGTATGAGAAGTGATACTTAAAATCTGGGACATACTGAGATGATTTAGTGACTTTCTTGACGTGTGAAAATGAGTTGTTGGCCTTTCAGAGGAGATTCACTGTATGACAGATTGCTATTTGTTCACGGTGCGTGACAGTGGGTGAATGAATGAATGAATGAATGAATGAATGAATGAATGAATGAATGAATGAATGCATGGTTTCACACACCGACTTTGAGGCCTCGGTGCCTCCTATAAAAAAAACCCAGCATTACGCGCAGACCTGGCCTTCTCTCTCTCTGCCTGGATGACAGGCGGCCTGCTGCCACCTCCGTGGCGGTCTGCGTCACCCAGCAGAGCCACTTCCCAGAAAACACGCAAGCACGAGCGCCTCCAGCCGCCGCGAGAGGAGCCGCTCGCGGCCAGCAGTTTGATGTCGGTGGAAGCCTCACCCCTCCTCCCCTCATCCCTCCCTCCATCCATCCATCGCATCCCCAGCAGGTGTATGTATGTGTGAGACCGAGCTTTACCACCAACACGCCCCCACCCCCGGTTTCTAGCGCGGCCCTGCGTGTTGGGACGTCTGGTGTGGTGGATGTGCGCGCGCGGAGGATGGAGGAGCGGGTGCAGTTACCGCTGAAGACCATGGCCGCAGAGGCTCCCATCACAGCGAAGAAAGGCGAGTACTCGGGGCTCTCCTCGTTGTTCATCCTCGCTCTTCTCTCGGTGCGATACGAAGCTGACTGTCGTCCGGTCGGGGGTCTCCCCTAATCCCACAGTCACCTCTGGACGGGTTAGGATACGGAGAGGGTGGGCGACAGCGTAGCGACCAGCAGGAGCACCGGTGGAGAGGGGGGAAAATGGCGAAACGGAAAAAACCACGTGACCAACCATATCGGGACGGTCCAATGTTCGGGATGCGGGGATGCTCGACGCCAACGGGAAACAAATATCCAACGCACTCCTTTCAAAGCATCGATTAATGTCATGCAGGGAAAACACTTTTTAAAAATCAATTAAATGATATTTAAGTGTGTGTATATCCAGGAAGGAGATTATTGGGGTTTAATTGAGTGTGTGTGTGTGTTGTGGTACGATCTGCTGCAAGCACAACGACTGCAGCTGAAACGCCAGTCGTCACTACACGCTGGCGTATTAATTATTAGGTATCAAACACAAAGTAAAATAAACCCCACACAGCTTGTTTGCTCTGTAATTTAAGAACACAACAACACATAAACAGTCTGAAAAAGAGGAGAAGAAAAAAACAAATAGTGTGTCATGAGGCACCATCCATTCATTCATTCATTCATTCATTCATTCATCCACCTGAACGGCTCTGTGTGAGATGACAGATGTTTGTCCTTTTCAGAAAGAAAGAACCTGTCAGGCAAAGGTGCAGTGCAAACATCACCAGACCCCCCCTCCTGGAATCAAACACACGATCGCTGTCACGACTCCGGCCGGCTGGAGCCTCGACCCGAGGATGTTTTTGTCAAGGTGACACCGAAATGAAAATGGGTGTTTCTCATGTCAGCTAAAGGGGCGTTTCACCCTATCATCCTATATTCCTTTTATTTATTGTTGGGCATATTTTTGATTGATATTTAAATTGTACCTCATCAGGCTTGTTTTCCCTCTTAATTTAGTTTCATGCAATGTCCATATTTCCTCTTCAGTGATTCTTAATGATTTTGTATTTAAAACGTCCCACCCAAAAAGTTAATAATTATTTATCAAATTAACGTGTTCACCTTAGTTTTTCAAAGCAGGTCCAATTAAATCAGTATTGTAATTCATGTTATTTTTAGATTTCAACATCATAATAAAAGAACAATGAAACATAAGGGATTTGTGAATATCATCAGAAGGAGGATAAATATATGTTGAAAACTCCGATAATCCCAACAGTTGGAAGTTGAAGAGGAGGTCTGCTTTCGATAATCACTTAGCAAAACTATCAACTACCATTCCTTATTTTTGATTAAAGTTTGCGAGCAGGTTAGTGCAGTAATAATCATCTGTCTGAATCTCTTTGTCCTATTTACTGTTTTTAACCTAAAGTGTTTTTCACTAGATTAAAAAAAATGCTGTCTTCTGTGGCAATGCAATAAAAAATAAAGTCACTCAATTTTGTTTTGTTTGCATTTCTTCTACAATTCACGCTACAAATTTGCAGTTTTCATTGTGCTAAACAGTTCCATGGCCCATAAAGTAATCTCTTCTTATGAAATATAGTGTAGCAAACATAACATAACATGTACAGTATATTCCTACACATAACATGTCCTTGAGAGGGCTCTTTGAACTCTTTCAGGGCCATCATGTGAGTGTACTTATTCAGAAAGATTTCTCAGGAATGAAAAGTGAATGCAGAGTAGTTGAAAAAGTGCTGCATGCACATGACTGTCAGCAGCCTCTGCAGAATGTGACAGGAAAAAAGGAGGTGCCACTGATTCTGGCCAGAGTTCATTCATGTGACCAGTCCCTGCTGTATGACCATCATTTCTTTAGGATGTGAGTCCAAGTTAAATTCAACTCCATTTCATACTTTAAAAATGTATCACTTATCTATGTGCATGTCCATTAATTTATTTTACTGTCTGAAGAGTTTGACCACCAATTTAGGAAAGTTATGGCTATAAATGATGGAAATTACCAATTAGAATAATACAACAAAGTTGCATAAGCTACAAGGAGTTAATCAGTCATATTCACCCAAATACACAGAACACAGAATAATCACAGTAAATAAATTACCCTATTACCATTGTGTAAAAATCGGAAGAAAATCCGGTTCAGATGTAATATTTAAGGAAATATATATTCACATTTTTATGCAATAAGATCCGTTTTGACTACATAACTCATGATTTTGTGACTGTTGTATGTGTGATTATCTGACATGTTTACTGTAGATTGTCCAGGTTTCCAATAGAAAGTAGAATGCATTATGATTCTTTTATATTTTTTTAAGCTTTGCTTTATGGGGTTTTTTTCTACAGTTGTTTATATTTCACCCACTGTTGTACAGCACTTTGTGATTTTATCTGTAAAAAGCGCTTTATAAATAAAATGTACTTACTTACTATGTTCAGTCACATATTCATAATACAAAAAAGTCGGTCAGTTATAATCTACAATTCAATAAAATTCTGATAATTTAAAAGATTTTCCCTAAAACCTATATGAATATGAATAGATGTATTTTTAATTAGCATTTTGATATATTTGTGTTATACTATGTGTACCTTTAATCTACAAGTAATTAATTCTATACACTGGAAAGGTCTATTTGTGGCATTTACACACAGCTTTCCAGGATACTCGACTGGTTGACTCCTCTAAATATCTTGGTAAACTTGCCACAGGTCTTGTGTGGATTTACGTCGTCTTGCAGTCTCTTGGTGTAATCCCAGAGCTCATGGCTTTGTGGGGGGCAGGCCATCTGTTATAGGACTGCAAGCTCTCCTGACTGCTTGAAGGTGGATCTAAATGACCCCGGCTGTGTGTTTGGGCTCAGTGTCAAGGCATTAGTAAGCACTATGACATACATGTGAATAAAAAGTGCAGATAAGAATTTTACAGAGATGAATCTTATGAGCCAGTGTACTCACAGTCTAAAAGGACCCACAGCACCATCTGCTGGCTGATTCACTGAATTGTTCTGGATTTCATTCTGAGTTCAGTTGTACTGCCAATATACTACGATCTAAGATAAACGATTTTTACGTGGAGGATGAACCCACTGTCCAATATCGCAAGGAGACTTTTATAATAAATAATAACTTATACCGAAATTGTGTCCTCTATATTAATTTGTTTCAGCACTTTCATGACATTTGGATCAATGAGTGTTGAATAAAGTCAATGTTAAATTTCTGTTTTTACTTCCAAAGTGTAAAATGAGTGAAGCTTCTTTCCAGAAACGTAGTTTTCTACCAGCAGGATTGATGGAAAAAATATGCTGAGAGGTTTGAACTCAATTCTAGTGACTCTAAAACCAAAAATAAAAACATTGTTGCCACAAAATCGATTACATAAACTGATTACATTATCTTGTGAAACCAACAAGTTGTATAAACTCAATTTCTGGTTGCAACAAGAACTAATCAACAAAAAACACTATTTTAACTGGAACCATTATGATATTGAGTTCCCTGAACTGTCGTCACGAAGCTCACTAGTCTCTTTGTATTAGTCGAATACATTCAAACTGTATTTAAGTGTGACCAACATTCTGAGTTTAACAGACAGTTTTTATGGTAGTTTGACTCCTACCAACCAGGGGATGTCAGTAATGCCAGTTTTATGTATTCCCACACCTACATACAGTACAGTAGGTCACAATACAATCTTCTTTAATGTATTAGATTCTTTTATAATTAAACTGTTCACCCAATTGAAGAAATTAGCTGCAGCATATTATTGTGAGTAGTCAGGATCTGTTCCTTCTTATGCAGAAATAATTATTCAGTCAGTTTTATCTTGGGAGGTGAAAACATTTGAGTGTTTGATCATCTCTATGTTCCTGACCTCTTATTTTTACTTACAAATTACAGAAAGATAACGTTGGAACACAAAAAAAGAGCTTTTACTCAAGTGGTCACTGGCACACTGTATTTTAATGAAAGACCAAAGTTAAAATAAAAACATTTTAATGAAAGAAGCAGACATTAAAAATCACCATAAATATGCTACATTACTCTAATCACACTGTTCTCTAACACGACGTAGCGAATGTAGAAGCTCAGTGTTAGGTAACACTCAGGACACAGGAAGGATTGATCTCATCAGCATTGGAGAAGTGAAGATATCCCGACTGTGCAGTGAAAACGTTGTGACCCGACTTCAGAACGAAGCTTCTTCACACGGTCCAGCTTAAGACGTCTCAGTACACTACATACACACACACACGCACGCACGCACGCACGCACACACACACATACTAAAAGGTATACCTGCCAGCAAAACATAGTCAAAGTAGATATTGAGGAATTCTTGCAGGAGAAATTGTAGGTTTTTACACTGCTAAATCAACACCCTGATTGCCTTTGGCAAAAATATGAACAAAAGTTACTGATTTCACTGAAAAAAACAAATGCATTTTTTTCTTCAAATTTCACCAAAAAAAAAAAAAAAAAAAGATATCTCCTACTGCTCTAAGCACTCCCATACTCCTGCATCATATGGTATTGATGTAGGGGGTCACACCAGCCGAAGCTATTTGCTCAGTTTAGGCTCAATATTTCTGAATGTGAACCTTAAACTTAAGAAAAAGCCAAATACCTGTAATCTGATGTGGAGATCAATTTTACTCGGCTTGCCCTGGCCCGGCCACCACAGAGCCGGGCTGTTAAGTGGTCGCTGATAAAAAAGGTCGGCGTATTATAACCCAAGCTTAAAAAGAGGAAAAAAAAAATAATAATCCAACACCCACTGGTGCACGTGTGACAACAACTCCCACTCTTCCTCACACAAAAGCCTGCACTCATTCACTCCATTTTCCAGCACAACTAGCAATTTGGGATAGCAATATCGGTCAAATGTGTTTTGTCGTGGCTGCTGGAAAAAAACAGGAAGAACAGACAAAGATAAGGCATCACATGCTATTCTTGGCAAAGCTGTATGAAGTGAAAGTTTTGCACAGCGATGGCTCGAACGCGGGATGAAGAAGCTACACTGGAACCCTTTTTTGAGTTGAGTGGATGATACAACTTTTGCAAAAGTCACGAAGAAAAGATGGAACAGTTCCTTCCTCAGTCCCAACCGTTGTCCTTTATCATGTGGGACAGCTCGATGATGTACTTCCCCTCCTTGTACTTCTGACTCAGCTCAAAAGCTTGTTCCTGCAAAAGAAGGGAGAGTGTGTGATGTTAGAAAAAAGCAGAAATTAAGTTGAAAAATATTCCAGTAAATGTAAGAGTGTGAGACTTTGAGTTTCTGGGCTACAACTTTAATTGCATCAAGGTTTACTTTTTGGGTAAACTGCAAAAGAGCAACCTGACAGTTTGAATAGTTGTCAATGAGTTAAGAGACTTTTCATGATTGTCAGCTGATTCAATCTGGTGCGACTGTGAACAGCACATGTTTAATTACACAGAAGACACTCAAATCAGCAGATTTTTCTCAGTGCCGTACAGACACAGAGCAAAACCTTTATTTGATCAAGTTGCGGTAATGTCGATGAGAGGCATTCGGCTGATGCTATTTTACACTTCACGTGGTCAAGCGACATTATTAAGCTGCTTGATAGTGTGACATTAAGAGTGCGATGTCAGGAAATTGGTGTGTCAAAGACAGTTTGGTAGAATTTAACAAACTAGATTTCAATAGAAAACATTTTTCTGTGGTTCATAAAAATCTGTAATAACTCAATTTGACATCAATTCAATGACTGTGCAAGTTTTCCCAAATGCATATTATAAAAAGGAAAGCGTGTGGGTGGTAACAGATGTGTTTTTATTGACGGACGTGCTTACATATTTCCAGCCCAGCGTGGTGTGACAGTTTTCGCAGTAAATGTCAGCCACTGCGTGCAGCCCCGTGAGCAGCAGCCTCTCCTCTGCAGGACCACAGCCGACGTTGACCCTGAAAACAACAACGCAGTAACATCACAGAAGAGCTCCCAGAAGGCTTCACAATGATTAACCCACCCTCCTTACCCTGTAGTGACAAACTACATCATTTAATTTCAAACGGAAAAGGTGAGAGAAATATTTAACGTTCAACACTTTTTCAAAGAGTAAAGCATCACCTTAGCCATATAATGTCAACAGAGAAGAGATGCTGCCAATTAGAAGCCAAGCTCATTCAGCAAGTTCACATCTTGTGTGTGAATTCATGACCCACTAACCCAGGAGACTCCCCCACAACGTCAAGGTCTAATCTAGAGCAAATCTAATTATTCATTGACTATGAGGCCTGTGTACAGATATCTAAAACTAGGCTGGGAAGAAAAAAAAAATATTGCAAGCTTGTGAGTTGTTGTTTTTAATCGAGTTGTTGTTACCAGAAAGCTGTGGTAAAACTTGGATGTGTACAATGTGACCACATGTGGTGAAAGGGAGAAGTGAAACACTCACACAGAGTTGAAGAGGTAGGCTCGACCCTGGCTGCCTTGAAAAGACTGAGACACACACACACACAAAAAAAAAAGAAAAGGAGACTTTACATATGAACTTCAAAGAAAACACAACGTCAACTGTAAATGTCTGTGATTTATTTCAGAGGAGTGGGTTTTTCAGTTTGTCTGATCATTAAACAGTGAAGTTGTGTCCGAGCCACCTGATATGATCAAACAACAACAACAACAAAGCCCGACAGTATACCGACCTTGGAGATAAGATCGTCATGGTTGGCCAGATGGGCGCGGCAGTGCACACAGCTGTAACGGCGGTGGCAGGAGTCCAGGTACGCCTGGAACGTCTTGGCCTTTGTCAGCTTCACCATGTCTGAAAGCGACGTGTTTGGAAAGAACATAAATGGCCATTTATTTTTAGACTTGGCTCAGTGATCTCCGATCCAAACCTGGGAAAAAACGCAAAGGCTGTCAAGGACTTGTTGGACACTTGGATAAAGTTTTTGTACACTCCATCTTGTGTGCTTTTGTTTTTTAATTTGTATCTGGAGTTTCTGAGATGTGGTGGATTTGGGAGCAGTTATGGTGTGTAATGCTCCAGATGCTCTGGAAAAACAGACAGGTTATTCCTGATGCTTTTTCTTAACAGAATCTGAACCATCAGAGATAAAGGCCAATCGGCTGCCAGCTGACAATAAAGTCCTTATTGTAAGTTTAATATATGACAAATCTAATGTAAGTCTTCAACATTATGAAATGCAGAAGGCTGCTGGGAGATTTTCTTCAATGAGCCTTTTTTTTCTTTGTCACTCTTCATGTATATGCTCAATGTGGTTTGTTCCCATCTTAGTCTCTTCTCCATCCTTTCCACTTTGCAGTCTGTCCATTGTTTACTGACTTTTATACCCCTGCTTTATCTTTTATATTCAAACTCCACCTCACAGTTTTATTGCCATTGCCTAACTTCTTTGTTTGTTGCATATGCATGAATGCATGCAATAGCTTCAATTCCTTTTAAGTGTAGTTATAGTGTAGATTTCTAACTATTGCACTCTTTTGTTTTGCTTTGCTTTTTAAACTGTAACTAAGTTTAGCTGTATGGTCTTCAGTATTGCTCTCGTGCAAAACCTGAATTTTAATCATCTTTTCTTGTGCCTTAACAATTGAGCTGCACCCTTTTATGACATATTTCTGTCTCGATCTTCATTGTGGCCTTCTAGGCACTGACACAAAGCCAAGTCACGTATAAGTCGCATGGAGTAAAGCTGGCGGACAGGTTATTCACAGTTTAACAACAGGCTGCTTCCTTCTTCTTCATAACAAGCCTGTACGGACAGTCCTCGCTTCATTAGATAAAGCAGTTAACCCAAATCCAGGCCTCTGGCAACGGATCGTTTAGCAATGAATAGTCCAACACATGGGGTCCACGCACAATAACACCCACGCACGGCCTCACACATCTGTAGACACAACACTAGCCGAGCACGAGCTCCCCTGTTAGCCTGCTAGCTTCGCATGTCAACACATCGCAGCTAACGCCAGCGCAGATGCGCATTGCAGGACATTTTTCGATGTTTTTTCCACCCACCTGATAACAAGGGGAATCTTCGCAGTGCACACAGCCGACCGGTGTGACTGACAGCAGAGAAATAAACACCTTTTAGCAGGGAAAAAACAAAAACGTCTCAGCTCAAAAGACGACCACGCGCCGTCGGTTAGGACAAAAAGAAAAAAAACACTGCTCGCAGTGGCGCTCGTTACCCGCGTCTGTCTTTTGAAACCAGCAGCAGTTCTAAAAGCTTTTGTTAAAAGTCGGAGCTGTGGAGTCCCACAATGTTGGCAGGCTGACAGGGACAGAGAGCGGCGGCCCCGGCGGGAGAAAAATGTGGTTTGTTTATGAAAAACACGCAGAGGAGGAAGTCTTAGGGGTGCAAAACAAACCGCCGTCAGCCAATCACAGCGGCGCGGTGACGTTTAGAATGTGGGTCAACCAATTAGAGGAGACCTCGCTGGAGCCTTTTATGGCTATCGGTGCGCTGCTTGCTGCTGGTCCAATTTTTCTTAGTGGATTATCGTTTCCTACTTCAAGTTTTTTGTGATAAAATTTTGATTGCCTCTGTAGACACAATACAAACTGTAACGACACACAGGGAGGTACAAGAATGACCTGTTCCGTGATAAAATGCAGGGATTATTTTCAATCTGTGCAGAGTAAGGATGAGGCCTGTTAGGTTTTTGAAGTTTCTTGATTAGTTTGCATGTGAACTATGTGTGTTTGCTTTCCTTTTTCAGTGTTTATGATTTATATCCAGGAGGTCCACATTCCCACAGTGCAGGCACTAAGAAAAAGATACAATCAATGTAAATTCTAGTTGTACTTTCTGTGGATTTAATCTCTTCGCAAAACCTATGACCAGGTGATACTAAATAGGATTTATAACACTATTTTTCAGCAAATTCTCAAACAAGCTTAATATCAAGAAAGTCTCAGTTCAGTCTTTACCCCTGAACCAGATTGTTTTAATTGACATGAAACAGGTTTATCTCTTTACAAGATAATCCTCATCAAAATTATTCGTTTAGATAATGCTATTGTATTTTCATTATGAAGAAAATGTTCCCTTTGCATTTATAGCTCTGAACATTTATTTAATTTAGATCACTTGTTTTTTGTTTCATATTTAATAAAGAAGCTGCTTCATATTAAACTAATACTTAATTTTTGGTTGACGTGAGCAAATTTACCAGTTTTTTTATTTTTTATTGTGTTCATATTTAAACACCAATGTGTACATTCTGCATCTAACTTTGTAGATCTCCAATTGATTGGAAATGTAATGCATTGTTGATGCAAAACATTTAAGAAGTTTAAAAAGGAGACTTATAGCTAATAATTGTACTCGATGAATGGCTTTTCTGTACGTTACACAAAGTCTGCATTAAATGTTATCACTTGGTTTTGTTTTACATGGCCCACAAACATGTACCATTACCGTGTGACTGCTATCATGCATATTGAAAGAAGATGAGGGAAAACAATTTTGAAGTTGCTTTGCATATTTGTTATACTTAAATGAGGATTGAACTGGTGACATCTAATAAAAAACCTTTTGTCAGTGCAGGCAGTGTAAAGTTCACTGATCCAAGATGATCCCCATGTCAACTGAGGTTTTATAAACACTGTGATTCCTAGAAAGATTTTAAATGGTCTCTTATTGCCTACGCAGGGTCACTAATTTAAACATTTACTCACTGCAGCCAGTTTATCAAAGACCACAGTTTGCGTGCGTTCACTTGTATCCCCTTAACTTGCTCGTCACACTGCAAGGCTTGGCCGACCAAGTCAGAAAAATACTGCATTTGTTTCAACAACAGACTAGTTGATTATTATCACAGCAGTGTGGCCGGACTTTGACCGTGGCTGCCTGGGAAATTGGGGACACAGGTGAGGTTTACTGCTCATGGAAACCCTCAGCCTTCATATAAAACAAACTAGAAAATTCCAGAGAAAATTTTGTGTGACTCTTGCTGCTGACATCTTTTGATGAAATTGTTGACTGTCACAGCTCTGCACAAGAATTATAGACAGATGTACCACAAATCACACATTGAATATGTATTTGCATAAGTGAATATAAGGTAGATAGTCCTATTTCCTATGTAGTGCTTTAATAATCCTTTTTTTTTTTACATTTATTTTCATTCACAAGTTTGTGTTTTGATTCTGATGGAAGAAAAGCATATAAAAGAAATAAAAATCAAACTAACTTATTCCAGATCCTTTACTTTAAAATCATACACCTACTCAAACCCATCAAACTGTGGCAGAAAAAAAAATCCTCAGATATCAGTCAAAGTCACGCTTTGTCTGTTATCATGGGAAATGTGTTGTCAAGTGACATGGTGCCGTTGGTTAAATATTGACTCCTGTGATAATATGGGGAGGCTACAGAAATGAACCAAATTTAGATCACTTTGCAAATAAGTAATTTGTCCTCACAGGTCAAGGACTGGGTTTTAAGAGGCTCGTGCCAGTTTTAGAAAAGGAAAATTATCTCTTACTTTGTTTTTTTACATTTCTTTAAAGTTTGCAGTCTTTTGCTTGGGTTTCATAAAATGTTAGTTCATTAAATTGTCAACATGTCAGAGGAGTCTTTTTTTTTTCTGCTGTCATGTTTTCACAGTGTTTGGGATCAATCCTGTCTTCTACTTCTGGAGAGGTAGCTTGACAGAAGCGACGGGTAGTCGGTCATCACCCCCGTGGCTCCTACATCAAGTGCCGCCTTTATGTCTTCGTCTTCATTGCAAACAAACAAATGTACCTGCAATTACAAATGTATTAGCTAAAAAGAACATACAAAAAAATAAAAACACATTTTTATGGCATCTTTGGTTCAGTTTTGGGGCAGTGAGTTGGGGAGGGAGGAAATTTAAAGAAATTTAATTCAAAATTCCTTTGTACAATGATACATTCCAATGATTTTAGTTAAGTCTGACTTATTTTGAGAGGGATCATATCGAAATTTGATGCTAACAACACACACACTAACATAATGATAAGAGTCTGTTTAGCTGCTTATTGAATGTTGCCACAGCATTGCAACTTGTACCTTAAATGTGGCTATTTTATATGTTGCCTGTCCTTCCTGCTTCAACTGGGATTCAAAATCCCTCACACTCAAGATCCGGACTGAACAAGATGTACCACCAAGAGAACATACATGTACAGAAAAAAATAAAAATAAAAATCAGCTATTACATTTGTGCATGAATTTGACATATTATCAAACAGATAAGATTGACTTCCCTTTGCTTTCTTCTTCATTTGCACATGATTGTGTGTAATTCATGCTTTTCTTGGAATACATAATGTGCTTCAGAATCACGAAAACAAAGAATAATTTGATTTCATCCCACCTTTATACAGACATTTACATTCTTTGCTGATCTGATTCTGTTCTCACCTTTTATTTCGGAATTATTTCTAAGCATATAAAAGCAGACAAAACCAAAACATAGTTTAAACTTTTCAATCCAACTATGCAGGGACCTTCTATGAACTGACAATCGCAGTTGCCTCACAACAGCGATTAGTCACATCAGGACATAAGTGTGAGTTCAGTATTTATAACAGTAGTAGTGCTTTCTGTGTTACATCATGATTTGTGTTTGGGCAAGGTCTGAGAGTTTCCCAGCGAGAGCAGAAGCAAGTGAGGAACCTGATTATCTGGCTGGTTTTAACAAGTTTTTTGGTTCATATCATTCTAATGAAATCCTTTGCCAACTAAAATAAACATGCAACTGACACTTTCATAATGTGAAAGAATTTCAAAAAGAAAAAAAATCTATGCCTGTGTTTTTATTTTTGGTGTTGTCTTGTTAAAAATTGCAATGATGGTTTCATACCTGGATCCCTCGGGCTGCAAGGTGTTTGAAAAGACTCTTCCTCATTGTTAATCTGTAAAGATCAAATAATAATAAATGGAAAATATATATGTTACAGAACATTTTCTTGATGCATATAGAATTTGAAAAAAAAAATACGCAAACACAAAGTACGACAGTTAAATTTGTGTTCCTACATTTAACCCACCCCTAAGGAGCAATGGACAGCCACCATGTTTGTCTTGCCCTAAATAAATAAGCTGTCTAAAGGTTCACATGGTTGTTTTCAGAACTTCTTACTTTTCAAGCAGAGACACAACCAGCTTGTTCCTCAGGATGGCTCGCTCAGAAATGAATGTCCTTCAGCACACAGAGATAACAGAGGCAAACAAGAGAAAGATCAAAACTATGACACATTTATCTCACATGAAAAACAAGATTAGAGAAAGAAAGCAAAGAACGTGGAAGAGCAGCAGCTTGCAGAAGGTTGCAATGCATTCTCAATGCACTGAGCTGAGACGCTGTACATAAATGGTTTGCACCTTTAATGAGAAGCAGGAATGACATGTCTATGAGCATATAAATGTCGACGGGACATGTAGAGACTCCTGCGGTCACACCTGTTGATGATGCGTGGCAGGTAGAACTGCAGTAAACTCTCTCCCAGGGGAAGAAAGGGCAGCAGGCCGCTGTAGAAGAGGAGCAGAAGCAGCACGCCTCGGCCCATCGTGAAGCTGTAAGGCATGGAGTCATTCTGGTGGAAGCAGAGATGGACACATGCTGGGTACTGAGATAGTTGTTTCTGAACGTGGAGGTGAAATATAGTTCAGAAGGAGGATAGACATTCATAATAATGAAGAAGGCATAACATGTAATCTTACATATTTGAACCATGGATTTGTTGTATGACAAGGAGCAAAGCTGATTTGTGTATTGAGGGAACGAGCAGCACTGTTACATAACTCTGTTTCAGTAACTTTGTCTCCCCCACGTGGCTCATTTACCATTCTGCGGCATTTCTTCATGATGCTGGAGTTGACTGTGGCCCACACGGTGATCTCGTCCCTGTTGTAGCGTCTCACCAGTTCAGACACCTTCAGACACCGTCAGTCACAGCATTTATAACCAGGGATGATGGGATGGGGAACACACGTGTAAGTAACAAATTACAGATTCTCACATCAATGTAATCAAGTAATATTATCGGGTTCAATATGAACAGCATATAATCTACTTTAAGAATCATGAGTTCTGGCTGTGTCACAAACCCAATTAAAATAAAAAAAAAACTGCGTGATTTGCATTTTTTGTTTCTGTTATTAGTTTTGAATGTATGAATGTATAATAATAATAACAATAAATCGCTGAGCCACCAGGAAATATTCCCCAATAATTGGGTGGAAGAAAATAAAATCATAATTTTTGGGGGTGTTATTTAAAAATTAGATCTGTTCTCAATATTTTTGTTGTCATAAAATCATAAATAATTATCCCATTTACACAATTAAAACAGCAAAATGAACCTCACCCCATATCATGATATGAACTGAGTGTCAATAGGTCATAAAACAACAATTTCAAAGAAGAAGAAGAAGAATGACCTCACATAAGTTAAAAACAACATAAAAACCAATACAAGACAGGAAAAAAAACACAATTACTATAATCAAAAAGGTGAGGTGAGGTGTATCTTATGCTGGTGAAAGCAATTCAATGCCTTCATATAACTGTTAAATTTGAGTGTTTTTTGAGAAAAGCATTTGGTAAAATACCTTCATTATTTTTTAACAACAGTATTTTAACTTAGTGCAGTGGAGCAGTGGTTAGCGCTCTCGCCTCACAGCGATAAGGGGTTCAAATCGATAGGACCTTCTGTGTGGAGTTTGCATTTTCTCCCTGTTTAAGCTAATGATACCACTATACTGTATATGGCTTCATTTGTTTGCACAGGGAGAACAAGCAAACTCCACACAGAAAGGTTCCCAAATCAAAACACAGTCCGGGGAAAGAGTGCAAACCACTAAGCCATCACGTAGCTCCTGGTAAATGCATATTTTGCATTATTTTTGAATACAGATGCAAATCAATGCTGTTGGGGAGAGGTTATCAAAGTGGTCTTCTTTTCTTATTTTGGGGAATGCATACTTTTGCTATCAGCTGATGGTTGTTCTCCTTGATCTCAATGCTGACCGGCATCTCAGGAAACTTCCTGAACAGATCCTCCAACAGAGCGAACTTCCTGTCTGCACCGCTGCTGTAGCGTCCTGCAGGATGGGAGTGGTTGGAAGAAATGTGAGATACAAGCACATGCACACACACGGTCTTGATGACCTACTTTTTAACAGAATGACTTTTTGTAAATGACAGAACATTAATAATCACCTGCATAGAAAGTCACCTCCAGTCGTTCCTTATACAACGGCAAATCCTAACAGGGGAGACAAAGTTTCATCAC
>OMNM01000417.1:0-18493 GCA_900302745.1 Parablennius parvicornis
GTGGAAACACAGAGCCCTCAGCCCCAGGGACCGGGTCGGGGCGCCGCGAGATGGGGTCCGCAGCACGCCGGTGCCCGTGAACTGGCCAATTTGTACTCGCCAGGTGAGTCGATCCTCTTAGCCGCTACGTCTTACTGGTTCGTTCTCCCGGTTCAAGTATCCACGAGTGACGTGACATAACGACAGGCGTTATTTAGTTACCAAGAAACAAACCGAGAGGAGGAAAATAAACTACTGCACCAACATTTTCTTTAAGAGCTCGCACGGAAATAACAGCGAACACCGAGCGGCAGTTGTGGGTTTGTTTGAGTGAGACACAATGCTGCTGTTACACAATAGGAATCATGTGAGATGGGCTGAATTTGTGTTCGACTTGCTGTACAGCTTTGACATTTCGAGCATCGGGCAGAGGTTAGAAGAATCCACTGCCTCTGCTTTAGGCTCACAAGCCTCATTTGGCCACGGAGCTGCTGTGACCTTTCATAACAGCCTTTGCTGCTAAGTCAGCCCGTAGACTGCAACCGTGAGCGCAATGCATGGCCAGAGAAACTAAACTCGTGCTCCCAAGTGTTTTGAAAAATGTCCTCCTTTTGATTTGAATGCACAGAGGGGACTGAAGTTGACGGGCACTATACTAATACGTGCTGTGTCTGTTTTGTGGTCAGATTTGTTCCTAATTTTTCTCAGATATTGACTTCCTGGAGTTGTAAGATGTTGACAGGTATTCCAGGTCACGTACCAGAAGTACCAGGCAAAGAGCAGAGTAATGTGGCCATGCTGGGCTTACCTTGTTGTAAAAGACACCTGGTAGTTGGCCTTGTCACGTCATGACATGCAGCATGTTGCAACTGATAGTCTTATCAGAAGCATCATTTTCTGATCCACTTTAATGAATATGCTTGTGTTCTTTCTGCTTTTCAGGCAAAAGATGTCAAGAATGGATCAGTGTCGTCCTCTGCTTCTCTCTCATGGCCTTCAATTTCATTCACCTCCTTGCCAATTTCCATTTGGGACATGCTTGGTCCATCCTGCTGGGCATTGGTAAACCGAAATGAGATGATGAGCTAGTGCTGCGTTGTCTGTGTTTGCACCTTGCAATTTTCTCACTCCGGCAGTTTCTTCTTTCAGTGGCAGGAATACTCACTGCGGACTTTGCATCAGGGCTTGTGCACTGGGGAGCGGACACGTGGGGATCCGTGGATCTACCCATCTTTGGAAAGGTGTGGATTCCACTGAAGTCGGCTTCACTGTTTGACATCAGAATTGTGGAAGACAGAATTTAATCTTCCTTATCTGTTCTGCAGGCCTTTATACGTCCGTTCAGAGAGCACCACATCGACCCCACAGCCATCACCCGTCATGATTTCATCGAGACCAATGGTGACAACTGCATGCTGACCATCGTTCCTCTCGCCAACATGGCCTTTAACTTTCTCACCCTCTCCCCTGGTGAGTTTACTGTCAACACGCTGACATTTCCTCAACTGCATCCATGTAATCTGGTGCATTTTGTACCTTCAACAACCAAATAACAATCTTTCCGTCTTCCTCCAATCCACAGCGGAGATTTACCATATCTACCCCTGCTACTGCTACTTGTTTGCACTGGCCATCTTTGTGACCCTCACCAACCAGATTCACAAGTGGTCGCACACGTACTTTGGCCTGCCTCGCTGGGTCGTGTTGCTGCAGGACTGCCACATCATCCTTCCTCGCAAGCACCACCGCATCCATCACGTCTCCCCTCATGAGACGTACTTCTGCATCACTACAGGTACATTTGCATTTACTCGGGGGCAGGGGGGTGTTATACAAGTGGTTTGGACTCAAGAATAAATACAGAATTTCAAATCTGAAAATCAACAGACTTACTCGCACTCCTGTAAATATCGAAAGGAATAGTATAACAAAAAATGAAAAACTGGGTGACATTTCTACCAACATTTGTTTTTTCAGAATTTCTCTGAGGCTGTGTTCAAAATTGTAGTGTAGCTTGCTGATCTAGAGCAGAGTTTGAGGACTCTCTCGTTAGGATAATGGTAGCTTGTGCTACTCAAAGATATAAACCAGAGGTGTTGAATTCTCCCCTTTATCTGCTTGTTTTTCCACACACTTCAATGTGTACCTCATATTAAAACTTTCTGCAAAGGTTGATTATGTTACATTTAGGTGAATTGGAGGAAAGCCTGGCCTCTTTCCTAACTTTACCAGGATTACATCATCATGTCTTTGCTGGAAAGCTGCTTTGACTTATTTTCTACAGCATTTCTTTGATAACTTGCACTACAATGCTTTGTGGCAGTTTTAATGTAATGCAATAAACCTGGTGCTTTTCTGGTGGTATTTTTTTCCCCGGCTAAGAACTCTATACATGTCCTCTACGAGGCCTTTTAAAGTTTTAACGAATTACAGTCCAATCAAACAACACCAGAGTTTTTTATGCAAGTTGACTGTCAGATCGGGATCAACTTTTGGAAAAGAACCTCGTTCAACTGGTCTGTTGCACACTGAGGTTTGAATCCCTGAAATGAATGCAACATACCCAGAAAGTACACTGGAGTTTGTCTTAATGGGACCAAATTGGACAAGTGTGAAGGCTCCTTGAGTGGGAATGTGTTGCTGTGGTGTGTCTGTTTTGTCAGTCTTAAGTGGTTTATATTAAACCGTGGAGCTACCGGCTTCCCCTACCACAGACGTTGCATTCAATAATCGCTTTTCTCACTTTTGTGCTCAGAGGTGTAGAGTAGAACTAAAAACTGATCGAAGCAGAGTCTGTTTGGGAGGAGAGCTGAGCAGACGAGATGTTGGTCTGATTTTTATTTTCCCACTACAGGTTGGCTGAATTACCCTCTGGAGAAGTTGGGCTTCTGGAGGAACCTGGAGGACGTCATTCAGAGCGTGACGGGCGAGAAGCCCCGAGCAGACGACCTGAAATGGGCTCACAAAGTGAAGTAACTGCGCAGTCTAACTGCACCCTACCTCAGAAGACGCTGGCTCCGTCCAGGCTTCTCCTAATCTTTTTTGCCTCACTTAAACTGTAATCCATAGGGAGAAAAACTAACATTTTCTGATGCCATAGCTTTAAGTCTTGCACAATTTCTTTCTTTTTTTTTTTTTAAATGGAGGGCTTTGTTGGTGGAAGTTTTTCCTCATTATTCACTCACAGAGATAATCCTTTCAAACTGCAATATATCCGTAAGTCTATGTTTATCTAACATAGTTCATCACTTTTTGAAGGCTTTTGTTGAGACGGCCGCGTCGCGTACAACTGAAATCGCTTCTCGAGGAGATTAAATGATTCGCTCAGCGTCAGAAAATTTGAACACAAGAAAAAACTTGAAAGAATCAACACTTTCTTCTCGTTCCTCGTCGGAAGCCACAGCTGTTGTTTATTTGGACACTCGATAAATCATGATATATTTAGCTCTGCTTTAATTTTTGTGGGTCGGTCTTTGCATCTTCACTTTACCAGGGGTCTACTTGATGTGCAAGAGATAAAATTGGATCTAGGCCATGGTGAGTACTAGTGCTGAGGAGGTCTTTGCATTTTTAGATGGCCAGTGAACAAAACTGATAACTGTTACATTTCTCGTCGACTTGCACATTTGGGTTCAGTTCTGTACACTTTCGATTATGTCTTTAGTAAAAAGCGATTATAAGATGTGTTAATTAATTCATGTCTTCATTCAATACTAACACGGTTCCATTACTGATGATAAAAATGTAGCCATATTTCATTGTTTATATGTGATTTGTCACTTGGAGACGATGACTCCAGTTACAGAGGAAGAGCTAATGCTACCACCAGGATGCTATAAAAGGAAACAAACCAAAGTGCTCTTTTTGATGTCAGATCCACAGGACCCTGCGTGAGGGTTGTGTTATGGGAAATATAAACAGGAAGAATATTCTCTTTATTTTGCATCTTGAAAAGAAGAAACAGCGATTACATTTTATGTGCAAAGTCAACATTTTTCTTAACTTTTTGACTTCATTTTAAAATGCAAAACTAATACAATCTCTTTCCTGTGAATTTATTTTCCGTAGTGATTTGGCCACTAAAACTGCTCCTTCATTGATGTGGGTGCAAACACAAAAGTACACGATTTCATACAAAACATTTTTGCTGTGAATCGTTTGAAAATGTGTGTAACTGTAGTCAGCGTCGATGCGAAACCTTTAGATCATCTGAAATTTACACTCGCCAGTCAGCCAGTTTATTGGGTGTTTTTCATTTTTTTATTCAATGTAATACTTCGGTTTTCCCAGAACTTCTGCTTTTATTGAAGTAACAATGATCCTTTTAGCTTGACATCACTTGACAGCTTTTGATTCACTAATTCATGGGCAAAATTAAGATATTTGGGTCACTCCATTATCATCCATCTCTATATAAAGTAGTCATGATAAATGCTACTTTAATCTATTTGGCCATCATCTATACTGCTTTATATGTCAATTTGAGCATCACAAATGAACTACAAATGCATTGTTTTTATTGGGACTATGGGTGGAATCTGGAGTACTTAAAAAAACAAAAACAAAACTATACACAGGGAGAACATGCAAACCACGGACAGAATGAGCCCCAAACTAGCAAATGCAAACTACAACCTGAGAAATTAAAACTGGGGATCTCAAGCAAAAATGGCATAATTGCTTTTGCAACAGCAGAATTTATTACATCATTCGGTACACCATGTACCTAATAAAGTGGCTGCTAAGTGTATATTAATCTGCTACTTTAGTCTGACCGCAGTGAGCCTTTATTTGTTTTTTTTTTTTGTTTTTTTCCACACCATCACGTGCCCTGTTAATCTCACTTTTAAATTTTGATTATTATTTTTTAAACTGGCAGTTTTGCAGAAAAGGGGCACGTGCAGTCTTTGTCGAGCTGCCTTACATGCCACAGATGCGGTCGTCGTGTTTCCTTTGTCTTCTCTGCAGCACTTTCAGGTGTTGCCGCGCTTGATGCTGTCATCCTGGGGGTCTGCGCCTCAACTTAATCAGACACAGACGCTCCAGAGCTTTGTGCCATCTGTGTGTAACATTGTTTTCACTCCTCAATGTCTTGCTATATTTTTGTTTCCTATTTCTGTAAGAAGGAGCTGTCAAGAGTTGGAGTGTAACATTCTGATGAGTAATGTTGACGCGATGTACCTTCTCGGTAACTGTGACAGGCAGACTTTGTGACGTTTTAAGGGCTTCACCGAAGGCTGATGATCCAGGACTTTCTTCACTCCTGTAGATGAGATTAACTGGTTCTGAAATCTGTTTTTTTTTTTTTTTAAATGTTTTTGTCAATAATTTGTAAATGTGTTGTACAGCAAACAACTATGCAGTGTAATAAGAGACCCTTAACTTTACGTCTTAACTCATGTGATTAGATTCAAATGCCTTTCTTTTTCTTATAGTTTACACAAGTAAGGTTGGAAAACTGGAGCTCAAAAATTTTAGCTAACTAACAGACTGCATGACAAAATATTTTACTTGTTAAGGATGTCACTTATGCAGACGTAAGAATGCGTGCATGCATAGAGCATGTTGGCTTATGCAAGCAATACACTGGGTCACCAGCTTTCCTTCGAGTTTGTGTGAAGCAGACACTGAACAAGGACCGTCTTTGCTCCAGATGAAATTGAAAGTACTGCTTGATGACCCCAAACACTGACCAAATAGGTCCCAGTTTTGAAACACCAAAATGTTCCCTTCATTCCAAGGAAATCCTGGCCAAGGTTTTCAGGTTGAGAAGGGGGAAGCTGACCTTGCTGTTCAGTCGGGTCCAACCAGATTAAAAGCTTCCCTGTGAAGCTTCTGGTGTTATAGTCCAAGTAGATAATTTTAAAGATACTGATAGTTGATTTTACAACCAAAGTTCTGATTGATGTTATGTAATATTCCAGTTTTTGAATCCTTGATACTTGATTATATAAGATTATTCACCATAGGTCAACAGCAGGAGAACACTGCAGATTGCATAGTGCTTGTAGATTATTGTGAGAAGCGGTTTTGTGTACACTTGGCAGTGTGATATATGGCAGTAAATGGACGGCGTAGTGTGAGACCTGAGTCAAGTGCTGCTTCTGCAGGTCTTTTTCTTCAGTATTAGGCAAAACAGTCATGTACTGGCAGACTGCAGTCAGCCGACACTTTGGAACTTTGACACTCATCTTTCGAAATAGAAGTTTTGGTGTCGGCTGTTGGATGTTTTGGCGCTTCGTTAAATTGCTTTTTGTGATCTTTTAAAGGTAAAGAATCTATAAGGATGTGTTGTGCTTTTGTAAATCGGCAGAAAACGATAAAGATAGCTAAAGATGACTGGAAATGCACCATACTTGCATTAGAGGCTGATAATTTTGCTTTTACTTGATGAGAGCTCATAAGATAATTTTACAGACTAGCTGTTATCACTATAAAGGAGAGTGAGTTTAGTTTTGACGCATAAGCAGTAGTTTTTATTCTTATACTCCAGATGATCTCAGGATGTGGTTAGATTGATTAAAGTAGTGAATTTGTGATAGGGGGAAAAAAGAAACACTCCTTTTCGTGAAGTTATTTAATATAAATATATATAAATAAAAGTTGTTTCGATTGCTCATTTCCACCAGATTCTATTTGGCCAAGACTAGTCAAAAGAGTTTCAAGTGCGTTTTCAGTTCTATTGTAGCCATAAATCCGTGCAGTGAGTTAACATTGCCTCTTGTTCTTAAGGTGGATTTTGTGATTGAGCCCGTGTTTGGTTTTTCTGCTTCGAGACAGTTACCTTTCATTAGAAGGGCTTTTTGTGACCTTGTGCGGTTAAATTAGAATATTTTCCCATCAGAGAATATTTTTGAAGAAAACAAATAAAAATGTTATTAAGAGGGTTGGGGCAGTTTGTTGTTGGTATGTTTGACATGCTGTGTCAGAAATCAGTCATGTAATGATCCGTGGACAGATTATTGAATTGCCTTATCCTCTCCCTGATTGATTTACTGTAAATCTTGCCAACAATGTTGGGGGAAAGACAATTTATTCACTGACTTTAAATTGCCCTTCATTTGACTCTTACTTTTATCTGAGGCAAGACCCTCATGGATGTTTGTTGTTGGCTACGTAAAGCCAGTGGTGACGGAGTTTTAGATATCAGAATAATGCCTTGATGCCTTTTTGTTGCCTTCCTCTTGGGGGGCTTCCAATGTGTAAATTAAACTGTATTTATAATTAAACTAATAAACAGCTCTCTTTGTGTTTGTGTCTCTTTGTTTTTGTTATAAAACTTCAGATTCTCTGTATTGCTACGTTAGTCTTGCTTTTTGCCTCCCTTGATTCGATCTCTGAGGCGCCTGCAGTCACCGCCTGACGTTTTGACATGACACAGCAAGAAAGATGCAGATGTTCATTGTAAAAATAGACTGACAGGGTCGTCCTTCAAGTTATTGGAAACATTTTGTTCCGTAGAGCTGCTGTAAAAAGCACTTTATAATACTGCTAACTTTTGCAGCTTTTTATAGCTGATGTACATACACTGCTCACTCCATTGAATCAAGTATCCATATACTCATTTCTAATTATAAGCTCTGAACATAAGAACATATATTCTCACCAGGCACAAACCCAAGAACCTAAAGCGTCGGGAAGACCTTATCTAAAATATGCTAGATGTAACACAATATGTGACACAAAGAAAGAAATGTCAAAAATGATTGCAAAACAACCAAATATAGCAGATATGCCAGATATTGCCATGTGTCACTGACTGAGCAGGAGTGCTAAACTCATGTCGTTTAGGCATGAAATGACCTAGATGAAATTCAAAAGTACAAAAAACACGAGACTCAATATCACAGATTCTCACAAAAAATAAAATACACAATGACTTGATAAAGACAGAGACAACTGATAATCAAAAACAATTACAGAAGGGAAAGTAAATAGATACAGGATGATGGGGATGAGAATCAAAATAATAGGCGTTGCACAAAATTAGAGGGATTGTGGAATCATGTAAAACATCCAAAATGCAAAATAAATGACCAAGGTTTTGGTTAATTGGTAAGAACAGATGAGATATTTTTATTGTCTTAGAGGTCTCATATTAGAATATTTTTATTGGGACTGTTTTAATCCATATCCTTTGAGGTATATATGACAAACTTCAAGTGAAATAAATGTGAACTTAACGTTTATTCATTTTTTATTTTTTAGATAGGATTCCACAATTAGGATCAGTCTACACACATCTGCATTCATGGTGAAGCAAGCTGACATAACAGTGATCCAGAACACACTCGTGACAGACTTCACATATATTTCCCATTTTCACGGCTTCAACAGTTTGCACTGTCACAATGGCCATGTAAAATGCTTGACCACCAATGATGTTCAGTGTTTTACACATGCATACTTTGGCACATAGACAGGAATTGGACCACCAACTGAGCCTTGGACATCAATCACACAGAGTATCAAAGGACTATCAAAGGATTTTGTGTGGTAACAGACAGTTGAATCAGAAGCTGATTCGTCAAAGGTTGACTTTAAAGACAATCTGTGGTATGAAAAGGTGGACACATCACAGCTGGAACAAAATTGTCAAGTAATATCAGTCCAAGAACTTCAAGGAAATTCACAAAGATTAGATTAAGAGCCAAAACACATACATGTGTCACAGAAGTGTAATACAGGCTTGCATTTGATATCAAGCCACCTCTGAATTAGAAGAAATGTCAGAAGCATCCGGCCTGATTTAAGAACAGAAAGAACAGGACATCCCAGTAGTTGTGTATTGAACCTGACCAAGAGATGTATTATAGTTGCACTGCAAATTTAATGATTTACTATTGTGATACACCTTTTTTTCTTTTTTCAATTCAGCCATCATTCTGAAAATTAAATCATGTAATGCTTTACAGGCTTTGGTATACATTTAACAAGTACATAGTACATAGAGCTTTAGCAAAATGATGTATGAGTGAAGGCACGGTATACACTGGATCAGCTGCTAGTCACATGGGTCAACACAGACTCACATGTTCACACATTAAGGCAATTTAGAGACAAACCTGAATCGCAGGTTTCTGGACTGTAGGAGGAAACTGGAACCAACCAGTGAAAACCGACACAAGTACAGGAAGAACCTGCAAACTGCACAGAATGGCTTCCTTGCTCAAACGAGCTCAAACCCTCTCCAAGAGTGCGAACTTCAGCACCACCGTGAAATCAACTACAACCTTTCTTTATTTTTAAAGACGCTTCTTTATGAAAGGATTTTGGAGACATCTAAAGTATATGCACAGTATATCCTCATGAATGTGTATGATAGACAAAGTGCACAAAACCTGCAAAAATAGCTTTTCATTCCAAGAAATGTGTTAGTATAGCATTAATGTAATATTACAATATAGGTTGAACTCATTACAACTGGAAATATTAATTTAAAATTCAACTCCTTTATAAGTTAATAGAATATTGACCAAATTGTGTTATGACAATGGTTTAAATACCCTGTCACAATATTGTCAAGTTATTACATTATACACAAATATTACAATATTGTTTTTCATAGTGCTCAACATGACAAACTACAACGTACAAATTGCTGTATGAGTGAAGATAAACACCTCTGAGGATCTCATAACAATACATACATCTACCTTCTATCGCTTTATTCTGTGCAGGGTCGCAGGTTTCTGGAACTTGTCCCAGGTTGAGGAAATCCATGAACACACAGGAGAACATACAAACTCCACACAGGCTGTTAATTGAACTCTAACCTTCTTGTGTGAGGCAATAATTCTAACCACCTCAATATCTGTGTTGAAAGGCAGAACTTACGGAAGAACATCAGATTGTATAAGTGTGCCCAAAGAAGCAGCTTATATGTTTGTTTCAGGATGTTTTATTGTGCAAAGACTCAATTTGTCTTAATTCAAGCAGATATCAGAATGTGGAATATCTAAAGTTTATGGTTTAATGTAAAAAACGGTGTGTTTATCAATAATCTCTCACTTGCATCTCTAACAACAACTTGACAGGCGAAAGCTTCTAGCTCCTTCCTCGCGCACGCACGTCCCACAACCAGCGGCAGAAAGTTACGTGCGCGCACCCGCTGAGTAGCGACAAGATGGCGTGCCCCGCCGGATCAGGTAAATGACTGAGGCATTTATTTATCACCACGGGAAGCTGTGGAGCAACAATCGTCTCGGTGAATATTCAGCGCGGCGATGTTAGGTTTCGCGCCGGGGCTCATAATCGTCTGACGCGTTGAGCCGTGTGTGATGACAGAAGCTAAATCGAAGCCCGGAGAGAATGAATAGGAAGCGATGCTATTAGCCAAGCTAACGTAAGTGAAGTTGGGATGAAAGGGCGACGAGATGCTGCAGGGCTGTCGATTCAATAATCACACATCTGTTTGCATATAACATTATGTGACTTATTAAATTATATGATCGGGGCTGATATGGGGCGCTGACGCGGCTGAACCACAACATTGCTAAAACCCGACCGTTTTAGCATTTTTTTTTTTTTGCAACATCAGATAAATGACTGAAAACCGGCATGATTGAAAGCAGGTCTGTGGCGTTGATCTCAACATAATTTGCTGGTTCATCCGCATTCTGCTCGCCTGCCACTGTCAACATTAACGGGGCGGTTTTTTTTCCCGACTTGCGTCTCGTATTTAAATTAAAAAAAAAACGAGCCGCTACACCAGCTGGCGGCGGGGCTCTTGTTTGTTTGGGTGGCTCGGTTTGCGGTGCAGCCCTCGTCGTATCTCACTGCAGAGGCCACATGATGCAGCACCGCCGAGGCCAGATGCTGTCAGAGGACACGAAAACCACCTGGTTTCATCTTGAGGCTCCTGAGAGTCGCTCAACTACAAGGCGTCGCTTTTTTTCCAGCATGAAATGAGTCACATGGACAGGACGGTACAGGAGAGCCTGCCAGACGCCTGTGTCTGTCTGACAGACGGTTCTGTGATGCCTCACGGTGTTTACATTTATCAATAACATTTCTTTTGTTTGGTTAACCTCGATTATAGATCTCGTAGTTGATGTAAGGGGGAGTACAGGCGATAACACGTGATATAAATGTAGCAAGGGAATCAGAATCAATAAAAAAAAGGGATGCTCCTTAATGTAATCAATGTAAAAACTAGCCAGATCAAGGACATTTCTGATTCAGATTTATTTTTGTTACGTGGACAATAGAATGAAACATTTCTACAGAATGACAACATATAAACCATTAATGTAGTCAATGTCAGGGACTCATAAACATCTGTCTGAGGGTGCATTTTCTCCATTTCAGAAGATCCAAAACAAATGGATGAATTGGATGGTTTCTATCAGATTTGCGGTCCCTTCTTTTCTACAACTATAGATTATTTATGCTGTCTCATAACTCCAATGATTTTTGGAGTTCTTCAGATTGTTATTCCTGCTGGGATTTTGTCTAATATTTCAGGTCTTCTCCTTACAAAAATTCCTCCTTTCAGCAGGAATTTGTTCATGATATGATCATTCTTTTTTTGTGGTGAAGGCAAATTTTACATACCACAAAGTTAGGAAGACAGACATGTTTAAATATAGTAACAGTTCCTTTTTTGTACCATTAATCCTCAAATTTGGAAAGACCTTTTGGGTAATCACAGCAACCTTTCATGCAGGGTCTGTCTGGAAGACCTTATACCCACCATCCTTTAACACAACTTCCTCCAGAGAGGAGACACAGAGGTGTTGCAAGGCCACCCAACAGATTAAATTCTTCCAGCAACATCCTGGAGCGTACCTTGGGGCTTTCTTGCTTGCTACAGATTCAGATGAGATGCCTGAACCATCCCAACCCGTACTTATCAATGTAGGCCTGATTTGGGCATTACAAAGTAAAGGGATTGCCGTCCTCCATATTTGATTCATGATAACCATGTCAGACCGGGGACCAGCAGGTTGCTGCTTCATGAGATTCTAATATGCACTTTATGCTTCACTTAGCACAGGAGTCCAGGGACCAGCAGACTTTTTACACAGCTGCGCAACCAACAGACTATAAAACATACAGTCGCTAGTTAAAAAATGTCAGCTGAAGAAAATCAAGACTCTTCAGCCATTTTATGGCATCATCAGAGGCAAGGGTTAGTATTACAGCAAAGTAGTCCACAGTATCCAATGCATGATCGTTCTTTGCTTTTAAACATCAAACCAACACCTGCAAAGAAAAGGCACACTCAGTGCTTTTTTTTTTTTTTTTACGATTGGTATTATGCAACTGAAGTTTCATAACTTTACAAATGATGATGTCCACTGGGCTAAAAGCACTCTTGGGATTATTGTGGTGGAAATCGTTTACAAGCAAAGAGCTCCCGGTCCCTTATTAAATTTATAAACAGTCACCACATCAGTAGGACTTCCTGACTCATACACTCACACACAGACGTACACACACACACACAAATCTGATGCAAGTAGAAAACACTTCTTGCACTTGTCACGTCATCGATTTAGTTCATTTACTTAAAATGGTTGGTTTGTGCAGTTTTTATGCTTGATTTGAACAGTACTAGTGTTGATATGGCGACAGACCTGCTCTTCAAGGAGCCTGTTTGTTACATCAGTGCTCAAGTGAACCGCTCCAAAGAAGGAATCAAACCAAATCTGCCAGTTGACCTTTGGCTTATGTCCGGATGGAGAACGTCACAGATGCACACAGGTCGAAGCACGACTGCAGTGTCTCATGAGTAAAGACAAGAAAACTTAAACTGAATCCTGAACTTGACAGGAAGCTAGTTTGACATCCTCTCTCGTTTCGTTTGTCCACCATCAGGCGTCACAGTTCCCCGCAATTTCCGGCTCCTGGAAGAGCTGGAAGAAGGTCAGAAAGGTGTAGGAGACGGCACAGTGAGCTGGGGTCTGGAGGACGACGAAGACATGAGCTTAACAAAGTGGAGAGGGGTGATCCTTGGCCCTCCCAGGGTTAGTGGTGCCATTTTTAACACTTCAGTGAGAGCTGCTGTGCAGCCAGAAGATTAACGGATTATGTAACCTGAGAGGTCTCAGGTTTGATGTGTGCATGGTGTTCTATCAGTAGTAAAAGCTTGGAGACACACAGACTTTCACACTAGGTAAACAATAGTGTGAGCAAGTTATACTGAAGATCAAAGCTAAGATATCAAGATGGTTGTTGGAAGTGATGCTGAATCCCAGGTAATAATTGCTATGAAACACTGAAGTAGGAATAAAATATATAACATGACTACCATACTAGTAATTACTGAAGAGCAGTAGTCTGAGGAACTTTTTTTTTTTTTTTTTACTTTGAACAATTCAAAGCATAAACAATTGATATTTGAAGTTTGTGAGAGTCCATCACAGACTTAATCTATTTAAAAACCAACCCTTAGTGCCATATTTGGCTTGTGCAGCTGCCTTGAAGAAGCCCAGTTAGATCAAATGCAGCTCAGTGATCGTTTCGCAATGCTTATAATTAGAAGACCTGAAAAGCTTTTTTTCAGACGGCTGTGGATGTTACTGCCGACAGATCAGAATAGATCAGTGTTGTGATCCTCTCGTTTTTTGATTGTAGTCACACTATTACCTGCACTGTTGTGGGGTGCCTTCCCACATGGTTCAGACTTCATGAACACACTGCATGTTGTCTAATCGCTTCTCACTACTTTTCTCCATCCACAGACCAGCTATGAAAACAGGATGTACAATCTGAAGGTGGAATGTGGGCCAGGATACCCAGAGTCACCTCCGTTTGTCAGATTTGTGACGAAGATAAACTTGAATGGCGTGCATACCTCCAACGGTGTGGTATGTAATCCAGACGCAGCTCCATCTTGATTACCTGTGTGTGGATGCCGCGATAGTTTAGACTCTTAAAGTAGATTATATCGACATTTTTCATCTGGAGCAGTAAAAAACATTTGGTGCTAGAAGTATATTCTGACACTTGAAGTTAGTTGAAACAGTGTCATATAGAACACGGGTGGCAGCAGCTCTACAGAATGAAGATTTAGAAAAACCGATGTAGCTGAAATTCTGGTGGCCAGGACAGGGACTTTTTTCTGGTGTGAGCAAAACATAATGAGGCTGCTCACTATGTGGTAATGGCACAATATTTCTTCACTGAAGCACATTTCTAGGTTGGGAGTCCAATCATTCTAAACTGTGTTATGAGTTAATCTAATACCCAGCTGACCGACACTCGGAGCTGTTCTTGAACGCCTCCCTGACAATAATCACACTTTGGAGAAGAACGTTTTCCTCATTGTTTGGCACTTAAAATCTCACTCTAATCCACATTTGAGTAAACGAAATGCTGTTGAGTCGCTTCTTCTAAAGAAGCGACTCAACAGCTATGAATGTGTGGTTGAATGGTTGTTTTATAACATACACAATGACAAATTTTGTAGCTTATCTGTAATCTTGTCACTGGTTAAGCAGGTTTCTGTGCCATATGTGCAGCCTTGAACCCTTTTGATGGACAGTGAATGTTTCCACTGAAAGTCAAGGACCATATATGATATTTGTATTTGCATTTTTTTATTTAAATGTTTTGGGGAATCTCAAGAACAGTCGAGTCTACATTGTGTTTTTTTAACCAATGAATTCTGTAACAGATTTTTTTTCTTCTTCTCATTCAAAGTTATTTATGCGGTTAAATGATTGAGATCCTGTGTGAAAATGCAGATCAAGCAGTTGGTGGTAGTCAGAATTCATACAGCCAATAGTGTGAATCTCTAAACCAGAACCATTAAAATAATTTGTAATTTTAAATAATTTTCCTCCTATCGGAGCTAAAGTTCCACCTGAGCAGGACTAATCATAACACGGGACATGCTCTGCCATTTTTAAATGGATCTAGCAAGAAAAAGCGGGATCGTTTTGGTCTCAACATGCATTGTCAGTGCTTCAAACCAAGCTGGAGGCCGTTTTCACCTCCACAACCTTTCCCTTTTTTACAACAAGTCTCATTAACAATCTGAAGTGTATCTATGTGCTTCGAAAGATTAAATTGATAAACAAGAGACGTGATCTCATGTTAATTTTAAAACATTATATGTGAACCCTGGCCACCTGCTCTCTTACTTCATCTCTGCTCTGCCATGTCCAGTTTGTGCCCCGCCTGGTCACACTCGCGCTAAATCTAAGAAGGTACAATCACAAATTAACAAGTCTGCCATTATTACTTCACAACAAGATTAGTAAGTCATTCAATTGCAGTCATCTGCACCTGATAGGCGAAGCAAGCAAACTTTTATTTATATAGCGCTCCTCTCAGACAATGGTCACAGTGCGCTTCACAAATTTTTTTCCCAATCACACACACATTCACACACTAATGGAGGCTGCATGCAAGGTGCTGTCACTCCACTGGGAGCAGTTTGGGGTTCAGTGTCTTAGAAGGACACATCATCACATAAGCAGGTGGAGATGGGTATAGAACCCTCAACCTTACGATTGTCAGACGACCGCTCTACCAACCTGTTCAACTGTCTATCAGACTATGGAAGAGGATTAGGGCCACTGAAGAAAAAAAAAATTGGAGGTTGAAAAAAAACAAACACCTCATGTGCTTCAGAAAAAAGTCGAAAATCAAAGTTGAGATTTTTTTTTCTGCAGAGAAAAAAAAAGGAGAAAATTGATGTCGAGATTTTTCAGGGCCACCGAAGTAAAAAAAATATCTTAGGTTAAAAAAAAAAAAAAATCCTCATGCACCTCGAAAAAAGTCGAAAATCAAAGTCGAGATTTTTTTTTTTACACGGAGGAAAGTTTCTTTTTTTTTAATTTAATACAAACTGGAAGCTTCCATTAGTCTGTGCATCCATCATCATTTGCTCGTGGAGCCAAAAAAACACATTAAATCACTTAATTCTGACCATAAAGGGTTGCTTACTGCTTATGGACATATGACTTTACACAGGATTTCCTTGTTTAATAATAATACATTTTATAAGCACTCCGGGATTGGGGGCGTTGTCCTTCGTACTCGAGGAACGACCGTGTGTTAGAGCTGCAGGCTGCACCGTCTCTGCAAAGTCTGATACTGATGAGAACTGCACAGTGTTTCTGGGCAAAAGTCTGTTCTGAAGCGTCATTTCACCACTTCATTAAACTGCCTGCAATGCATTTTGCAGAAGCAGTAACATGTGCCTGCATGTGGATGGATGGCTGTTTCCATTTTGTATAAAAAAACCTTTTATTTCACAGAGAAAAAATTTTTTTCTGAGGAGCATGAGGTGTTTTTTTTTTTGTCAACCTCTGTTTTGTTTTCTTTTTCTTCATTGGCCCTAATTCTCGTCCGTAATCAGACAATAGACATGTATGTGACTTTTGGAAGTTACTGACAATTACAGAACACATCACTTATCTGATAATAGCAAGTAACATGCTGTGTTAACTGAAACCACCAGAAGAAAAGCTTTTTAAAGTCATCCGGAGTGAGTTTTATTCCATATGAGAATATTTTTAAGCTATAAATTGTGAAAAGTGTAAAGTTCTTGTGGTTTGCACATTCCAGAATATTTTTGTATTGCTGTTTATTTATCCTGTTTTTAAAATCTTATAAAATTAGTCTTTAACAACACTATAAATTTGGATATTTAAATGTACAAAATTAAAACAAATAGTTCAACAAGTGTCCCGTGAAGTGGTTGCTGTTATTAAGATACTTTTCGGGTCAAAGTTGAATGTAGTAGTTGAATGTTTGAGAAGTTCTTCCTCTGTTTTCTAATGCAGCTAAAAGCTGTCGGTGAGTTGATGTCTGGACACAAGTCGTCTCCGAGAAGCGAGTGTTTGTTAACCTGCGGCTCTGCTCCGTTCTGCAGGTGGACATGCATGCAGTGACTGCGCTCTCCAAGTGGCAGAACTCCTACAGCATCCGGATGGTGCTGCTGGAGCTGCGACGGCTCATGACGTGCAAGGAGAACATGAAGCTTCCTCAACCTCCGGAGGGCCAGATCTACACCAACTGAGCCCCCGCTACTTTATGCCTCCATGTTTTTCTCCTCATCCCCCAACTCTCTCTCTCTTTCTGTTTTTATTTCATCCCTTCATCTCCACTTTGCGCCATGAGACATTCCACCTGCTGCCGACAACCATGGCTGAGCACAAACACAGAACACGGCTCAAAACAACACACACACAAACACACGCACACATATGCATACACACATAAATATGTAAACACACATGCAGAATTACTGAGCGATCATAAAAGTCATTCCAGGCCCTTTCTTTCTTCCTATCACTGGAGCTCTGGGTGGACACTCCAGTTGTGAGTCCACGCCAATCATTCGAATACTGTACATCTTACTAATCTTTTTTTATTATTATTTGTTAAAAAATGCTGATTGTACAATAACATAAATAATCTTATTGAGTGTATGTCTGTGTGTTGCTTCTTTGTGGTGAAAGAATCCTTTGACCTTGCTCGCTGAATGTGTGGTTCTCTGTTTGATATTTCTCTCATGAACACAAAGAATAAGTATGTGTTTTAGTAGCTTGCACAAAATAGTTAGAGTTTAGTAGTATGTGCATGGCTGTGTAAACATGCCCCCCCCCTCCCTTTTTTTTTTAGGTGAGAAAGTGCACAGTAGCACAGTTTCTATATCTACTGCGGTTAAACCATGTGTGAATGTAGAAGTAAAGTCTGTTTCCTCTTGGTTCTGTGTCAGGTCAGATCACGTTATCCAACACCTAAAGCTCTCCTGTGATCAGGAATTTCCCCTTTTTGCGTCTCGTACATCTTTTCCATACATATAGCTGAAGCACATTTCTGTTTATCACTGCGTCTTATGGGTTCGAGGTTGTGGAGGTTCCTATGGAACATTTCTACATAATGACTTTGGGGACATAAGTTACCTAAATGGCTTTTCAATGACTTGGTGGTACAGAAGAAGCCATAACACTTGATTTATCAGGGAGATGCAATTAGTGCACTTAGATGCAGCTGAATGCTATTTACAGTTGGACTAAATATGATTTTCTTTACTGAACGAAATCATACACACATGTAGAAGTTTGTTTTAAATTATAATGGGCCATAGTATTTATCACTGTATCCAAGTAAAACAATCCATTTAGCACTGAGTTCACACAAGTCCCTATTTCCATTTCCATTACCGTTTTATCCATCTCAGATTGTGGGGATATAGAGATGATGGCAGGAGAATCATGAATGAACCTCGAATGCATGGAGCAAACCTCAGTGGTACAGGGAGAATAAACTACAAAGAAAGATGCTAATGAGACCCAAACCAACGCTATTTTTGCTGTGAGGTGAGTGTGCTCACCACTCACTATCAAAATAGAATAAAATATTTTAATTGTCATCATTGGTGGAAAAAAGAATAGAATGGGTCATGTCATTGTTATGTTGGCAAACAGAGTCAACTGTGAGTAAAAGTGTTTTAAAATGGAAGCCTTTCAAAACTGTTGAAAGTATTATTTACATTTTAACTACTATTTTAATAATAGCTGACTTTTGGCACAATTCCCCCCCCCCCCCC
>OMNM01000417.1:18513-43943 GCA_900302745.1 Parablennius parvicornis
CCCCCCCACAAAACACACACACATTTTATATTTATCTTTTAAATAAATGTGATCATAAAGAATGTCCTGTTAGAACAATAAAATGATTGGCAATTACATTTCAGATTCTAATATTTTAAATTCAAGATGTATTCAGGAGCAACGTATGACTATGATTAAGGTTCACCCTGTGCGGCTTTTACATAAGTATGAGTACAATTTTGTACCTGAACTAACATAACTACACAATTCCTACGTTTGCAGTGATTGATGCGAGTTGCAAAGGAGTTGCATTGACTATTGAGTGCGTATGTGACACACGTCTTCAGAAAAGGAACTGCGAGTGGATGCTGTGGTGCGTCAGAGAGCGTCAGTAAGATGGAAGGAAACCAGACTAAAATAACCGCAAGTCAGCATCGCTACAGATCAGTAATCATGTGCACCAGCTCAGGTTTTTGTTTTCCAGCAGCTTCTCCCATGACTCTCCGAGCAATAAAAATCAGATAAAACATTATGGTTTAGCTTATGAGAGCCACAGATCAAAGAGTCTGCTTTTACTTTCCCAGTTAGTGAGTTTCTCCCCAGCGTCCTCTGCCGCTACATGCTGAGTTACTGAAAAATGTCTAATGTCACTTTAAGTACCAACAGCAACAATATCACATCTATGAGTCCATTAGGAATATAATAAAAATTGAGAATTTATCATGTCTTATGTGCAATAATATGTTAGTTTACAACCTGTTTACAGGGGGAGCAAATTGCTCGTGAACAAAAATGTCACGCAACAGATAAGTGAAGTTAGAAGTCGATTGAAACTCCAGATGATTTGTGTCAAAGTAAATTTTCCGCCTGCCTCTCCTTAATATTTAATACAACTGAAGGCATCGTAGAATATGAGAGTGGAGAAACAGTGAATTTATTTATCATCTACTTTTGATGGAGATAATCTAAAACAGTTTTACAGAGTACATGTAATTCTCGGGCTGCAGTTGTAATCTTTACAGTTATAAGTTGTACTAACACCTTTTAAAATCTACATAAAAAGTATTCAAGATATAAACTACAAAGCCATTTCTATTTAAAATGAGTGCTGATCCTCCACTAATAAAAATTATACAATGTGAAACATGGTTAATGTACTTACAAGTAGCTTCTATGTTTATTGGGATATGTTTACAAAACTTGTCATATTCCAGTAAGTCATTGCAGGTTTAAAACATTGTACACAAGGCTTTTTTTTTGATAAACTGGTAAATGTGCAGATATCATCATCATGAGCCATTAAAATGTCTGTCCAGGAAGTATTTATGACACACAAAACTCTCCATGATTTGTTTTAATTTTAAAACCTGTGTGCTTTTCTGTTGCTATGCATAAATTATGTCCTTTTTTGGTTCTATATTTGAGGTTAAACAAATGAAAGAAGCTGCAAAAGTATAATTTTGGCTTTTTAATGACAAAATGCAGCTGGAGTTAAAAAATAGAAACTGTATATTTTTTTAAAAAAAAGTTGAAAGCAGAAATGGGAGCATGACTAAAAAGAGGAAGGAGGACAAACAGCTGCTTGTTTGACCAGAAGAATAAAAACAGTGACAGCTGAATTTCTTTAAGGCGAGCGGGTGATGAATTTGTTTCTGGTTCAGAGAGACACAGATTAAATACTTTCACATATAATTATCATCATTAATTTGACTGATCGCTGCTGTAGCCAGTTAATGAATGATAAAACTGTGTTTGTGTGTGCGTGTGCGTGTGTGGGTATGGACGATTGAAAGCCGCATTAGGTCACAGTGACTCAGGAGGTGATAACATGCATGTGATGCATGTCTGAGCAGAAATGGGAATCGTGACCACATCACACTCTCTCTCTCTCTCTCTCTCTCTCTCTCTCTCTCTCTCTCTCTCTCTCATATACTGGATTATTTCACGACATGCAATGTGTTCACTTAGATGGAACTCTGAGTGACAATCTGAGGAAAGTCCCACTTATGAGTTGGGAGCTTTCACATGATGAGAAACAGCCCGCAGGTCAGTCTGACAGCATATAATAAGAATATGATCTGCAATAAATTGACAAAATTGTCATTGCACACTTTACATGCTTAGATTTTTCTTTCTAAGTTAATCGTGTTGTGGACTTGTTTGAGGAAGATTTGTAAAAAATAGTTGAAATAATGACAAAATATGACATTCCCCATTTGAACTTAATATAATTACAAAAAAAGCAGTTGTTTTTGCCTTGTTTGATCTTAAAATGCACCACTTACTGTTCTCCAGTTCATCATTTGCAACATGCTTGGACTGTGTACGTATTACGTAACTGTGGAAAAATAAATAAATGCAAAGATATGTGGACACTATAAAAAGGTAGTAACGAGTTTATCACCACCAGAGGTCAAAAATCTACTTCAACAAAGCACAAACATAATTTATTACTGATTAGAATAAAGTGAACTTCGATAAACTTTATGGAGAAATCAGCCACAGACAGATTTACAAGCCAGGTGAACAAGATTACACATGTCACGTCCAAAATGGTTCACTCGTCTATGTCCAAAATATTAGAAGCACTGTTTAATGTCCTGTTATCAATATTGCTGCATTCTACAATCAAACCAATTTTATCAATCCTATTTGTGACTTTGTACAGTTGTAATAGTTACTTATTACTTTATTCAATCATTTCATGTGGAGGTTTAGGCCAATGTAAATAAAAACAAGGTAGCAAATCCAGTGCTACAAGTATATGGGGATTGCTTGTAAAAAAATATATTAGGTTGTCTTCATTAAGATATGTCGTTTAATATTTCCTCACTTCTGGAATAAGAGCTCTTGATGTTCACTGCGAGACAGAGACACATGTAATAATCATCATGAATCAAATCCTTGTAAATTGATCTCTTATTCTCAGTTAGTGGTCACTTGAGTACAATTTGTATTTTCAAAAATCTAATAAATTGTGAAACAATGTGACACAGAGTTTAAAATAAGTCACTCTTAAAACAAAAGACCATCACCCTGCATAGGTTAAAGTGGTATGTAAGATGGATGGAGTCCTCAGCTGCAAAGTTGATCATTAAGTCAAAAATAAACACAAAAATTCTAATATTCATATCTGACTCAAGGCCATAGATACATTGAGTACAATGAAGTCTAGACCTTGGTATTTTCCAGATGTGTTAAAACAATACTTTAGAACTGGGTGGTTTTCTAAATGGATTCAGACATACTTAATCACAATATATATTGAAATAACGTGTTTTGAACGTTTAAATTTTAAATCAATTTTGCAAAAATGATCACGCATGAACAATACCAGGACTGGTCATAAAAGCTGGACACACTATGAAACTGTAGTAATATTCTATCAACACCAGGGGCCAGTATTACACTGGCCAGTATTACTGATTAGAATTACGTTAACTTGGTTAAACTTTATGGAGAAACAAGTACACAAAGATAAGAAGCCACAAAAATATTTAGTAACTGTTTTATGATCCCATGTGGATACTTGACAGGTCAAATGATTTGATCTCTTTCGGATATAGAAGAAGTGAGGAAATGTTTTGGAAGTTCTAAACAGCTTTTTAAACAGCCAATAGCAAACATGTCAGAACTGAATGAAAGAACTAAAACTCAGTCATATCCAGGACCTTTTAAATCCATATTAAACTCTACAGCTATAGGCGTCGCTCTAGCTATGAAGTGTAATATGACAATGGTGACACCCAGACCCTACTTTTTAGAAGCTTTATTCTTTTCGCTGTTGCAGTGCTAAACATGTAAAGTCACTGAACGTTCCACGGACCTTTGGTGCTGTATGTTGTGTGAATCTGCATGTATGTTGGATGGGATACATCGTATACAATCCATCATCATAAAAATCTTGGGTTACAGGGTCACCACATACACACTCTGTCACTTAAGAGTAATTTAGCTCCAGCAGGAGATGGTCCATGCTCACTTCTCTCTGCTCAGCCTGATGTTAAACAAGCATGTGACCTTGATGGCAGGCGAAAAATATGTCCTTTAAACTAGAAACATGCAGACATCTACTTGTTAAGACTCATGAGAGGAAAATCTTTCTGAACTTTCTCAAAAGTAATCCTCTGTTGGGTGCTCCCTGCAGGTACACTCCCAGATTATACCTTGTTTATCTTCACAAACTGGATTCATTATCAGCAGTTCATGTTAGTGATTTACTCACATTCCTCACATTCACTGAGATACCGAGGTAAAAGTAAACATTTCTCTAATAATTAAGGTAATTTATAAGTGATTATTTTTAAAGGTAATCAAACCTAATGGTGCCTCTGAAAGATTAAATAAAAAATGAATCTTAAAGCTCAGATTTAATTTTTTGTGTGTTAAGATATGAGGCAGGTTTAAGTCCTAGACTCTCGAGTAATGAGCACATTTTGTAACCTCAGACAGCACTGTGTTTCTCCCTGAATGTGTTTATTTCTCCAGCTGACAAGAAGTAAGGGAAATTTCCTAAGTTTCTATTTACGGCTTTTGGTAGGGAATTGATTTATATTGATTTATAGTTAACACGTGTATGCTTCATGTGCTGTAACGCTGTAGTGTAAATTAATGTTTGCATTAGCCCAGATTAGGCGCAGCCAGCGATGGATTAATACATGTTGTGGAAGAAGCTGCTGAGGCTAACTAAGGTCACCAAGTGGAAAACAAATGGCAGACAAGCATCTAACCAATGCAATGTCATCATTGCAGAAGAAGTTGTTGTTTTCAGAGGAGATAATAAGACGTGGCTGTAATAGGTCAGGATGTCACACATAAGTTTAGCTCGGAGTCAGAGAGGAAGAAGTCATTATAGGAAGATGGCAGTTCTCTCTACAGGGTGCTGGCTCGACCTAGCGGTCAATAGAGCTTAACTACAGAAACTCCGCCACTTCTCGACCAATCATTCAATAAAGCATATTGTTTATAAGCTCATGTGTGTTTGTAAACATTGTTATGTCATAGGAAAGTTGGCTTCAGAATAACAGGTCGCTGACTTCGGTTTTCTGAACCAGATAAGAACCCTTGTACAAGCCTTTTCTGTATTCCAGTAAAATGGTAGAAGACATCACCTACTAAGAACCTACTACATTGCAGCAGGCGGCAGTGTAGAAAGGTTAGTACATTTAGACACTGCCCCCTGTTATCCAGTGGACTCTGACCCACGCAGCAGTGAAGCCATTAGTATGTGTTTGGTAAGAACAGTCAAAAGAGGTCGGACACAAACCTCTACGTAAGATGACAGGAATGCTTAGACAACACTTCCGATGACTGAGGAAACTTGTAAGTACATTTCTAAAACTCACAGAAGTCTTACTTAGCCTTTTTCGTGTGAGTTTTAGCCTCCTTTGAGCCATTCTCAAATTTTTATGTCAGTTTCTTGAAATCTCCATTTCCTCGACACAATTTGAGACTGGATTCATCCATCATTACAGGACCAGTGTGAAAGCAGCAGGCGTGCCAAGAGAAGGAGTGAGAGCCTGGGTCGGCCCATATGGTTTGTTGGGTTCCTCAACAATGTGTGAAAGGGATGTGAAAATTGTATCAGCTGCCTGAAACACGAGTAGTGTACTGTGGGTGTGAACTAAAATGACTGGCTTTGCTGGCGAGAGATTTCCCACCGGCTCCCTCTCTGAGGAAAAACACTTGTCCTTGACTTCCTCTTGTTACATTAGTGCACATGAAGCCGTGACAGTTTCTTGTCAGCTGTCATCACTGCACTGAAAGAAACAGTTTTCAAGCACAAATTTTGAATGAACAAAGAGGAGTAATGGACCGAGGTGTTATTATACTGCTGCTTTCAAATAATTAGATTTGAAGCTTTTCTGCTTTTTTGGCACCATGTTTAGTTGAGTGCCATTTGTCAGATAATGATTCACACACAAAACACAGGATTATACCTAAAAAAAAATCTTCACCTCCACATGGTACCACAATAACAACCACTTTTGTTACAAATTATATGATAAATGCAACTTAAGTATTGATATTGACAGTTTTTAACGAATTTAGTGTAACGCACGCACTGAGAGAATGTGCAAACTTTATGCAGAAAAAGCGCAACCTTATCTCACAAGACACTTTTACATTGTGGCATATTTAGATTGTTGTAATACTACTTTTTACTATGTTTTCTTGTAATCCACTTACAACAAATCATATTCAAAAAATTATTTAAACCAAATTTTCGATTTCTGTACCACAAACATTTGCTGTGACTCCCAGTTGAATATGAATCATTTATTTATGACAGTGTCTTTAATAGTTATTGCATTTACTAATGAGTTTAGTTCTTGATAACTTTGCTGATTGATGTGATATAAACAAAGATAAAGTAATCTATTGTCAGTTAACATTATCGTCAATGTTTCACGCCTCAGGACTGATTGAGTTTCACTTTTTTGTGATACCATGATTGTGACTTTGTGACTCATAAATGTTTAAATTCAAACGGAACCAAGCTTGTTTGTAAGAAAACAACGAGTATTGATCTGAAATCTTTGTCGTAAATCATTAGTGGACATTCAGAGTTACATAATTGTAATTTTATAAGCTTAACTGAAGAAAGTGAGTAAAATCCTGCAATGTGTCTGCAGGTGTGATTCAGCTGAGGAGGAAGGATTACTTCAGACTTGTTCCTTCGGACTGATCCGACTGCATCATGACTCTGTTCATTCACGTGTTGGCGTGCGCCTTCGGCCTGGGCTCCTGGGTGGCAGTGAACGGTTTGTGGGTGGAGCTGCCGCTCATTGTCAACACACTCCCAGAGGGCTGGGAGCTTCCCTCCTACCTGACAGTCATCATCCAGCTGGCTAACCTGGGACCTCTGCTGGTCACGCTCATGCACAAGCTGTACCCGGGTCGTCTTAAAGAGAATGTTGTCATATACTGTATCCTCTCCATTGGGGTCCTCGCCTGCATTCTGCTCGCCTTCTTCTGGGAGGAGACCACCATTGTGGCGGGTTCACCACACAGCACGGCGTTCTTCATCATCACCTTCTTCCTCTCTCTGGTGGACTGCACTTCTTCAGTCACATTCCTGCCCTTCATGATGCAGCTTCCGGCCAAATACATCACCACGTATTTCATCGGGGAGGGGCTGAGTGGGTTTATTCCTGGTGTGGTGGCGCTGGCACAAGGCGTGGCCATGGCCAAATGTGTCAACACCTCCACAAACCTCACCGACGGGAACATGTGGTATTTGCAAACTGAGTATCTTCCTCCGAACTTTTCCACAGAAGTGTTTTTCTTCTTCCTGGCAGCCATGATGTGCATAAGCATGGCTGCGTTCATCACACTAAACAGGCTTCCACGGACATTTGAGCTCTCCACCGAGAATCTCGTCCCAGACACCGTGCTGTCCGTCAGCTCTGGCCTGGAGAACCCGGGAGCGGAGATCAATCAAGGGAGTGAGAAAAGCAATGGAAGAGAAGCGGCACAGAGCAGGCCTGTGCAGGCCAAACACTCAATGTACCAGCTGAGCTTCATCTACTTCCTGGTGGTGTGGGTTAATGGAGCCACCAATGGCCTGCTGCCCTCTGTGCAGACTTACTCCTGCATGCCGTACGGGAACTTGGCCTATCACCTGTCTGCAGCTCTAGCATCAGTGGCCAACCCAGTGGCCTGCACCATCGCAATGTTTGTCCAGAACAGGTTAGTGAAGCCCAGGTTTACACTTAAATCCATCTTTAGAAGATGAAATTACCAAATTACCATGACATTTGATTTGAATCGCACCACTGCGATGTTTTTGGTCAGTTTATCCTGATTTTACAATCTTAGTGAGACATGTAAAATTGCAGTCTATGCAAAACAATATTCATCTTAATTTCAAAGAGTGGACCTGGACAATATACTGCCCTGTCCCTGGGTGACCCCTCATGAATGTTAGTTGATGAAAAAATAGGATATAAATTTGAAAATTGTAAGTCTGTCTGGAAATCTGACTTTCTAATACAATGATGCTCAATGTGAGTATTTTAGGCTAACTACACATATTTCATTGTAAATAATCACCTTTGGATCCTACTACAACAACTTCATATCTACAACAGTGTCACTTCTGTTGAACAATTTCTCTCCAATAAATAATGAAGGATATCAGAAACTATAGTCCGTGTATCACTTTTATTTTGAATGTTAAAACTGTGTGGAATGTGTACCAGAGGCTTTGTCTCAAAGCAGATAGAGCATCTGCTGCTTTTCTGTTATACGCAGTTTCAAAAAGAGTGTAATTTTCAGAATTCACATAGTTTCTGGCTGAAAAGAATTTGAATTCATTTTAGGAAATTACATTCTGAATAAACTCATTTTGACTGCAATGATTATGAAATAAATGACAAGAACCCGGAGGCACAGTGAGAAGTGACAGTAACCTCAGAGCTCTTCAAGTCATTCCTCTCATTTTCTTATGATATAATAAGACAAAATGTAAATTTCTCTCCTTAAAAATTATATTTTTAGGTTGTGAAAATTTGATATTGTAAATACTGAAAAAAAAGGGTCGATAAATATGTCAAACTATGTTTGTTCTGCTGATTGTGAAATATTTTACGTTTAACATACTTTCTATTATTAGATGATTTTTTAGATATGTCTTTTTTCCCCAAAATGCACTCACTTAAGAAGACACATCAGGTAACACATCACTGCTCTGACACGAGTGGCCAGTTTTCTCAGATACTGTATGTCTTCAATAGAGACAGCTGGAGTGCTGGTAATCATGAATAGATCCTCTCAAAATGAATAAAAGCAGAAATGGATGCAGCTGCTGTGGCACAGCTGAGATGAGTGGGAAAGGAAGCTTTGATTTGTTTTCCACTCTTGTGAGTTGGAAACTACATTCCTCACTCGTTTATGGGCTCTATCTGTTTACAAGGGTATTCCTGGAAATGGGGAAAATGACAGCTGATAACACACCTTTTCTGCATTCAGGTCACTGGTCTTTCTGGGTTTGCTGGCGATGCTGGGGACAGGATTTGGCAGCTACAACATGGCCATGGCAACGATGAGTCCGTGTCCTCTGCTGCAGGGTTCTGCCGTGGGAGAGGCCATCATTGTGAGTGAAACATAAGCATTATTTTGTAAGAAACGTTTCACCTTGGAAGAACTCTCCATGACCTTATCAGGAAAATGCTGGCGGCAAAGCTCAAATGTTTGGAGCTTTGAACTCTGCTAACTGTCATTACTTAGTTAGCTGACATAATTATACTGTGGTTTGACTTACAGACATCAGCGACGTTAAAGGCTTCATAGATTCTCATTCAGATGAGTCCCCTCTGTTCTTTTCCATGTCCAGGTGCTCTCCTGGCTCCTTTTCACTGGAACGCTGTCGTACGTCAAGGTGATGGTGGGGGTCATCCTGAGAGATCGAAGCCACAGCGCCTTGGTCTGGTGCGGCGCTGCTGCACAGATGGGCTCTCTCGTGGGTTCCATCACTATGTTCCCACTGGTGAACATCTACCGGCTGTTTAAGTCCGGAGACTTCTGCAACACAGAGTGTCCTCTATGATGATCGGTCTGAGCACCACAGCACTGAGCAGGAACTGGATGCACTGATTGACATTTTGAGACTCATTCTCATTTAATTTGTTCCTGACACTGAGATATGTAAGCTATTATTACTCCGATGTGCAAAATGTGATGAGGAGCCAGCAAAAAAAAAACAGATCCAACATCCAGCACTTATATTATCCACCCACCAAATATGGTGTACCCTTAAGATGAATGCAAATATTAAAACACTTTGTTTTGTGGAAATAAATGTATTAGTTATGGCTTGATAGCATTAACCATAACAAGAGCAAAAAGCTTCATTATAATGGTCCATTTGACATTCACATTCAGTTCTTTTTTCCATATGCCAGTGCACATTTCAGTAACATGTTGTTCAAAGCACAATGTCATAACTAATGTGATCAGTGTCTGTAAAATTTTTAAAACAAGAAAACAGCAGAACATCACTGACACATGCAGACAGGACTGTAGCTGCAGCTGGACTCTGAGGGTCAGCTTGTGGTTTGTAGCCCAGCATGGCTACTTTCATGCTGCTCACACCTCTGGTCTGACTGAGACTATAAATACTGTATGTTTCCTCCACACCCCATGTGGACATAAGTTCTGAAGGCCTGAGTCGCTGCAACCTCCACTGAGACACTGATGATGAGGATCAGTTTTCCAGGAGTCTTCCATGTGCATTGTACTGAGTTTGTAAACAAGTAAACAGACCAGTACAGCTGAGTGTCATTCCTTTTATGATTTTTAACAAAATTTTTTATTAGGAAGCGTCAAAGAACAGTTATGTAGATTTGTTTTTGTCCTCCATTTTATTTGCGGCATTGTGATTTTCATGCCATGTTTGCGTATAACTTTATGATTTATTCAGATCTTAGATGATTTCTTTATATTTAATAAACTACGACAAGAAAAGTTGCAAACTAGTAAAACAAAGTGCAGAGATTGCATTTCCAGCTACTCTGACTTCATCCCACAATGCAAAGAATGTTCTTGTCCCGTCTTTCTTTGGGAGTTATGTGATGGACTGACCAACTATCCAGAGTGTGTCTTGTATTGACTCCACCAGCGCCCCACACCCTGCTCTGGATGATGTTGTGGATTTATGAACGAATGTTCAAGTAGGCTGTGTTGTCAAGTTATTACTTTTTATTTCTTGCAGAAATTGCACTGCAGCAGTCCTTAAACTGTCAGCTTGTGTGGCCACTAGAGGTCAGAAGCACTCTTTTAAAGCCCGCCAATCCACAGGCCGCATCCTCTCCTTCACAAATCATCACTACAGTTATACTGCGCACCCGAACATATAAAGAGGTTTGAAATAGATTCCTCACCTGTAAGCTGAAGATCAAAGGCTGATATTTATGCACCTATTATATGAGCTGTTTTCTCTTTTAAAATCATTCATGTATAAAATGAAGAACTAATAAAAACAAGCTGTTGGTGCATTTTATTACTGTGAGTATGATAGAGAGACTGTCAGGATGTGTACAGCTTCATATTGTGTTATATCAACAGCTCCAGCTCAGGGACAAGGAATGGAGCGTCATGAAAATACAACACTGCAAACAGCATAAGTCCTGCTGTATATGTGAGATTAAATAGTTCAGTTCATGCTGAACTATCTTCATCAGTGTAAGCAGATAATGTCAGATGTTATGATTTCCTATTATCTTTAGCTATACCCACTGTTGAAAAAAAATAGTTTGATACTTAAGCAACAGTGCTCAAGACTTTAGATCAAATCTTTTGTCCATCTACTATACCATGTAGTTTTTACATTACATTTATCATTTTACATACTACTATAGTAAAAGCCAACATTTCAATACATTATTAGCTTTTCCAAACTTTCTTTCTTTACTCAGAAAATCGTGTTCATTTTGCTCTATAAAAGATCAGTATGTAGTTCTGGGTATTTTGTTTCAGAGACTAAATTAAACATTTGTTACAAGTCTTTTGAGGTAAAATAAACACAAAAACAAATTGTTAAGAACAAAAAAAGGACCTTTGATGTATTTTCTTTTTGAATAAATCATCTTATCTTGTGCTTTCAGATTTATCTCATGACCCATTGATGGGGTCTGACCCTTAGATTGGAAACCATTGATCTAAAGCAGACAACATGTAACTCTTATTCCCAAACTGTGCAACCCTCGAACCAATTCCCAAAACCTAATCAAATGCTGGTTTTACAAGTAAGGGCCATTTTAGACTAATAGAAATGAGCAATGAATCGAAATGTATTAAAACTCCAATGATTAGAGTTTATTTGATGGAACAATGTGAAATGCTTTGATATTGATTTATACGAGAGACATACAATTAATCCGTTTCATTACAGTAATAACAATAATAGTATTTGTGATGTGCTCAAACCCAATTTTTTTCAGATGCAGTGAGGAAGGATTTTTTTCAGCTCATTCAATGATCAGTTAACCATCTCTGATATAAAGAGGTGAACCGAGACAGACACATCCAATACATCAGCAAAAATCAAGCCATGTCTCAAAATGACCAGGGCATTTATATGTATTTCACCATACCACTTGTTCTAGTGTGTTCTCTTTTAATATGGTGTTTTATTATATATATTTTAAGGTGTTTTTTCATGGTTGTGTTGGTGTTGTGTTGTCCATTGTCATATACTACTTAAAAGACAATTATGAAGGCAAGCAAGTCCATTTTTAAAGAGATCACTATAAGTGCACAGATGGTTCAATTCATTACAAGCCAGTGTTACTATCCACCAATTTTAATGGATCCTCATGAGTTGCATTGTGTGAGTGTAACATTATGTAAAAATGTTCTCCCAGTATGAAACATGAACGACGGGCGGGGAAATAGTGAGATAAGACAAGATAAACCGCTGTGAGAAAGTAGACATACAATAATCCCACAATGTGTCTGGACCCGGCCCTAATCATCCCAATCAAACATGCTGCTGCACATCTTGTGAGGAGGATGGAGGGACGCTGGTCATCCATAGGAACAAGAGAGTGGTTTTCCCGTCAGCAGCTGTTCCACCTCTCTGCCCCCCGTGCCCTTCAGAAGGAGAGCGAGAGGTTCCCCGGCAGGGTCTGCAGGGGAAGCACGAGGAGGAGGAGGAGGAGAAAGAGGGCTCTAATTACTGATGCTCAGCGGGGGCCGATGGCTGTTGCTCCTGCCGCTGGTCATTTGGGAGTTTCCCTGACCCCAACACTGAGTAAAAACAAAAAGATAAGGAAGGGAAAATGGGGCTACAATTAGCCCTATGTAGCCTCCAGGGCCCCAGATCAGTGGAGGAGAAGCACAGATGGGACTTTCTCACTTGGATTTGCTGAATCTACATTGCAGGACGTGTAAGCCGGGCAGAACTCGCTGCAGTAGGGTGCTGATGCAGCTCTGAAAGATGGGTTTGTATGAAATCTTAATCACCTCAAACAATACGGCAGATTTGTTGTTTTTTTTATGGGTTTTTTGGCCTTGAAAACAAACTCTAATCACGGTCATAAAATAAGGGTGTTCACCTGAATAACTGCATGTAAATGTTGCTCTTTCAGCGTGAACATGACCTTGAATGCTTGTATGTAATCAAAAGGATTTTCTCCACGCTTCATTAGCTAAATTCCTTGATTGGCTCTGGGCTTTTGTGTCGGGACAAAACAAAGCAGCAAAGAAAAGTGTATCATTTTCCTGCGAGTGTCAGATGGTCCCATCGCTCTTCCAGCTGGTCAGGAGGGGCAGTGGCCACCTGGATTCTGTGTCCCGGTCCTGTGAGATACTGCATTCTCCTTTGCCATGTGAAGACTCCACTTACTACGGCACTGAGAAGTCCATCTGCTCAGGTCGACACCTCCCGAAGAGTCCCCCTCCTCACCACCACCACCACCCACAGCTCCCCCTCGACTCCCCTCCCTCTAGTCAGCCACCGTGCCTCTCAACTAAATGAGCAGCGTGTCAAATGGAAGGAGGATTTACCCTTCCTTTAACTGGATAAGAGAATGAATTCACAGCACCGTGATGCAATGAATGAATGAACCCACCTGCATTCCTGCAGCGTGGCTGCTGAATCGACAGATAAGTCACCTGTGTCTGACTTTGCACGATCTTCTCGTTCTGAGGCACGAATGCAGGGTTCACTGAGCAGCACGTTAGCCTCTGACAGCAGAGATGCATAGCGAGACCACACAAAAAGGAGATAAATTATTCTCCACTCTTTTTAGGTCAGAAATGAGAAACAATGCTTGCAGAGAGTGAAATTTTGCTCGGCTGCACCCGGAGGCACACAGAATTTGGCAGCTGATGTTCAGGTGAACAGCTTGTGGGTAAACCGATTGCTGATGCCTGCAGACGGGCACGTTTCAGACAGCATCTCAGAGCCTCTCGCCCATCAATTTCCACACACACTCTGCTTAATAAATGCTGTCCATTTATTTGAAATTGGATGTGACAGCTCTATGTCATTTCACTATAGTGTCTCGGCGCAGACAGTGACGCACCCGGGCCCACTCCACGCATTCTATCAGCAGGTATTGATGTTGCTTTAATGAAGTGCCTAGCACTCCACCCTAGGAAGAGACAAGTCTGTCAGCATATGTAAATGCTTCCTGCCTGTCATTGTTGTGGAGGGTTCAGCATGGGTCAGCATAGATTCCCCCCTCTGGGAACCCTTTGTTCTGGGGCCCGACTGTGCCACATGAGGGGACCAATTACAGAACTGCACAGCAGGACGGGGGTGCAAACTTGTTACCCTGCTGTAGTGAGCTAATTATTACCTCCACTCTGTGTGTAGTTCCGAGCTAGTGCATCATGCACATGTAACAAAAATAAGATTGTCTCAAATGCAATTATATTATAAATATATGGTTCGTGTTTTGAGTGTACGATGAGGTAGTTTTCCTCTGAGGAGTAGTTTATATTAAATGCAGCATCATCACAGTTTGAGAAAAGGTCACCCTAATTTTCCAGCCATAAACAGCTACCGAACTACTTATATCCCAGAGGAGCTCCTTTGCATTGTCAATGCAAAGACAATTTACAGGCTACAGACTGCCAAGCACATAACCTTGATTTGGTGTCAAGAAATGATTTATGAAAATGCATCCCGGTCTCCCCGTCCCGAGTGAGAACCTGACTGGACCCGGAGTGTTGACACAAAGCCCACATGGCCCGAATAAACACACTCTCCAAATTATCATTCAAATCGTAACATCTCACTGGGCTTCAGTCCCCAATTCCTGATGAGGTACTGGCAGTCTGTTTTTCATCAAGGAGTGCAAGACATTTGCCCGGTTTTATGTAAAATAAACCATCATCTTAGTGCCAGTGACTGCAGATATAAGTCGGGTGTTTGATGGAAAGTAGCAACGTGTGGGTGTGTAAACACACCTGTGCAGTGAGAGCATTAGAAGTGCTCATAAATGGATAAATGGTATATTTTAGGACAAAATACCAAACACATCTCTTGATACGTATAGACACCCTCCTCTTGTTATTAGCCCCCTCCCCTTATATATCCCACCCATTCATCTCCATCTCCCCACCCCCAGTGACCAGTCTGGCCCAGCTGCTAGGGTCTACCAGTCCCCTTCGTGTGTGGGGCCAGTCAAGTGGAAAATGGCTGCTACTGAGAGAGCCCACTTTAGAGAGCCATCATCCTTTGAAGGGGCATGATGGCCTTTGACAGCCACAGTGTTAACATGGAGCCCACACGAACACAGCACTGCTATTATCGTGTTTACCAAAGCAAAAGGAGAGGAGAGGGGATCAAGGGGAGACCCTGATGTTAGAATCAGGGGTAACGGGAGCTCGTCTGAGCCGCGCCACAGTGGCACTGTGGGGAAACATGACATGGGATCACTCACAGCCAGGTGGAGATTGTATTTCAACACGTCAGTCGAGCTTTTAGTGGGCAAGTCCATGTCTGTGTGTGTTATAGTCTTGTTGTTTGCTTTTCTCTGAGTAAAGTGTGATTACTATTGAACCATTTGTCTGTTTCCTTCAAGTTGCTGCAGCCAGAATATCACAAAACAATTCTGTCATTGGATTGAGACAAATACAAATCATATTTCTAAATACTGGCAAGAAAACACAATTTAGAGTGAAAGCTTTGTATATTCTCATGGAAAATGAGAGAAAACATGAGAGTTCTGATAGAATGGAGGTTTTGAACGCTTTTATTGCAAGAACTGGCACTTAAACTTGTGGAAATTTAACAGTTTTGGACATAATTATATCTGATAAACTGAATAGAAACACTGGACTGCTGTAACTGGCAATTTTGTGTTTCGTAGATGACATTTACCATTATTGACATAAATGGAAAAATGGAATGTATTTACCACAAATATTTGTATTGATTTAACTGTGCAAATGTGGCCACTTGACTGCACTGAAAAGTATCTGTCAACATAATCTTGGCATATTATTGTGACAATGCACTGAAAACTCTTGTGGCCACCTGATGAACTTGCTTGTCCGTCCATGCTTCGATTCACACATAAAACATAAAGGCAATTTAAAATACCCAAATAACCTAATAGCCTAATATGCTGGAGTACATAGAGAAAAACTATGCTCACACAGGGACAACATGCAAATTCCACAAAGAAAGGCCTTGAGCTTGGACAATCCAGGGGTCTCTCTGGTGAGCCATGTTAACCATACACCTCTACACAACACCTCCAAGAAGAATAGCTGACTCTGTTACATTCATAGGACTGCAGTTTACAGGAGTTTCCTGTTGAATATGAAACCAAACAGGAAAAACATGAACAAGACTCTAAAACTTGAAACTAAAAAAATCATTACAACACTCTGTGTGGCTCAAGAGTCGTATTGTGCAGAGTTTAATGTAGTTTTGGGGAGTCTTACATTGTGGAGTGTGTATGTTTGTGTGTGTGGTTCAAGCAACACTGATAGGACCGAGTGGTATAGCCCTGTATGAATTATAGGAGATATAGTATTCTATAAGTCGGTAGTCTAAATCACAGCAGGAAGATTTGATCAAGTTTGTATGTTCTTCCTGTGCTTGTGTGATTTTTCTCTGGCTTCTTCCAAACGATCCAAAGATATACATGCAAGCTGGTGAATATGAAATGACCCTGACTGAGTGTATATCTATGTAGACAATTGTATTTCAGTCTTCACCCTGTGATGCATCTGTAGTCTAGCTTATACCTTAAGCTTTACCCTGATGTCTGTTAGAACCACCATCAAATGTTTTTGTTGTTAAAAAAAACAGTGGATATTAAGATATAGACTGAAAAGATAAAAAAGGTTGAAGTGAGCAATATTTGTCCCATATTAATTCATATTGCCACTCGGTACAGTGTTTCCACAATTGTGATAAATATTAGTGGGGAAACAACTGAATCAACAATATGCTTCCTCGCTGACGCAGACTGCTCTAATCCAACTTTGACCTTATGCAATGTGTGCAGCCCAATTTATGGATGCAGGTTGGATCAGCTGCAGATAAAAGCTGAAATCGTTTCATCCGGCTCTGGTCTGTCTGGCTCCACTCCAACCCTGGCTGACTGCTGATGTATGGCTGTAACTCGACCATGCCGCTCTCGCAGCTCCGGCACATGTTGCTGGAGGACACACGTGGCGCCTCCGCACGAGCAACAGTGATTTTAACTGCAACAAATGGTCGAGGTATGTCATTATCCAGATTTTTGGTGAGGGGATCATTACCTGCCACAGATGCCCCTGTTGTTTTGTGTCTCCATTTGTCCCGAGGCAAGCAAACCCTGATACTTGAAAAGAGCAGGAGGTGCCTTTGTGCAGACGCACACCTGATCTTAGCAATCAATTGGCAGCTTTACCCTCGCGCAAGTCTCCGAGGCTCTGCCTCAAGGCCGTCCATCTGTTGCTGTGAGGGAGTGCGGTGGTGGGTGAATGTGCCTGCACACAGGTCGGCATCTAGCTGAGTGCACGTGTTTGTTGGGAGTGGGAGGTTGCAGAAAATATGTGATTTGTGGTTTTGCTCCTGCTGACACCTCTGCTCCCAGAGGTGCAGCTCGCGCATTGTCTTCACAGTCATGAAAGTGATATTTAAATCCAAAAGAAGGGACAAACAAATGTTGCAAGATGCTGGGTGTGTAATTAGTACAATCAGAGTTAGCATGAGAGAACTGGAGGGTGGGGGCACTTAGATCTATACATACTGAGAAAATTAGCATTTTGAGGCTTTCACGTTTACAATAAGCAGATAAACAGGAATGAGATAACAGCTGAGAATGAGAAAATAGACTTCGTCTTTCAAAACAGAATGTAAAAATATACATTTTTTTTCTTATTCTGCTGACTCTGCCCTCAGTGGCTTCTCATGCACAGCTCATTATTCTGAAACCTCCACTAGAAAAGCCTTTAGATGTTGGCATTGGAAGTGTTTAGCATTAAATAAACCCAAAAGTGTTTATAAGAAATAAAAATATTTAATGAGGGTTCTATCTTAGTGAGATTCATAGAAGTGAAGAGTGTAGTACAGATGAAAACAATGACCATGATGGGATGAAGAACCTTGTACAAATAGCACTCAGTATGAAACTAAGTCATGAAGCTTATGATATACACACCTCCGGAGATCCCAGGAAAACATCTGAAAACATCCAACTTGTCCTTATTCAATTAGCTCTCAAAATCATTGGTGGGCCACTCTGGTGTGAGGAAACTCACTTCAAACTCGGAAATCTCTCATTTCTATAGGAGCTAAGTGTGTCATATAGATATTTTAATATTCAATCTTATTGACCATGGAGCATTACAATTATTTCATAGATAAACTACCAGCAAACACAATTATTGGCATAACTTAAGAGTCAGCAAGGTCAGAAGTGGACTCTAACATGAATAAACTATTGCAGATATAAATAATTAAATGCACTGAAAAACACATAAATAAATAAATTTTTTTGATGTTTCTTCCTTTCCAGTTTTATTCCAAGAATGTTTTGGATTTCTTTATGCAATTTACAAATTTCAATTTCACTTGTTTCTATTCCTATGAAAAAGGCTTATTATTGAGAAAGTGGGGTTATAGAAGGTGCGAGGTTTCAGTATCCTCACTCAAAAACCCAAAAGTTAACAATTGGATCTTGTGGTGTTCACTCAAATATAAAGCAGCATTAATGTTAGGGAACAGGCTTGAATGATTAATTAACATACAATACAAGTTCATATTGGAGCACCAGGTGTTTCCTCTAAAATACAACCTCAGCCTTGCCTAGTTTTCTACCACCGTACTGGTGTTTATGTATTTTATTTTAGGCAACAAAACGATGTGGTAAATCACAGCCTGGAAAGAGTTATGGAGCCATATTCCAGTTGCATTTTTTCTGAAATACCTCGGGGAGGGACTTGTACTTCTTAAGCCATATAATAAATCGTGTAGATAAACTTAACAACACAAAAAAGCCAAACACATAAAAGCCCAAAGCTACAAAGAGTACACATACAAAGAGTTACAACGCAACGTCTATTTCCTCTTTTCTCTCTTTGTACTTCTCAGGAGTAAAGCTTTGTCAGTCACTCTTTGACTTTGACTGTTCATAATACGTGTTGGCTTTGCATTACGGTGAAGAATATCTGCTTTCCAGGAACTCGGGGAATATGATTTTTGACACCACTGACCTTGTAAATATTGAACCCCTCAGAGAGATATGCGATACATAAACGAATCCAGGGTCGCTCTGTGTTGAGTCGAGTCATATTTGATGCACATAAAATATAAGACACTCGTAAATAATTAAACGATGACAGGAAGAATGCTTGTGCTGCTTATTTGCTGTGTATTATTCCCTTTACTATCTTTACGCCGTGATGAAAATGAGCAAGTATGGTGTGTAGCTGTCATAAATCTGTGGGCCATTTGGATACCGGCAGTTGTTTGGTTGAAGCTAGTTTGTGTTTTTACAGCTTCAATGATTTTCTTTTTTTTTTGTTATTGGATATGGTTGCCTGCGCTGGTGAACAGCGGAAGATGGAAAGCAATAATGTGCCATGTGTCTACTTGTGCCCTCTCTGAATGTATACTCCCACTTTAACATGATTTAGTTCATCATGGGGAGCCGATGCTGGAGAGAATGTCATATGCTAAGTTAACCTCTGCATGCCTCAGTGGATCTCTGCCAGTGATGAAAGGACACCAACATAGACACACTCTCTTTGATGACGACAACTGGCAAAGTACCCAACCTCTAAAACAACTCGGGCTGCAACTAGATGTATGCGATGGTGCGAGTGCACTCGATAAATCTGTAAGGATCTGATTCAGGCTCACACACGTTGCAATACAGTGTCCTTAGAAGCGGCTAATGCCGTATCGGTTCAGGAAACACAAGATCTATCCGCTGTGCTACAAGTCAATGAGTCACTGAGAGCACTTTTAATTGCGTGGATAGCAGGCGATGTCCATTTCATAAAAACACAGAGTGAAATACTCACAGACCATTTTAAAACCGGCCCCATGAGCTTGTCTTTTCATTGGACAGGCAACTGTGAGGACAGCCAACAATCCCATTGAGAAATTAGCAGGGCCCCCTGTGCCTTCCTTCCCTTTAATGAATAATTCATCTGTCAGGGTGAAAGCAGGGCAAAGAGACCTTGTGACTGGCGACTGACTCAGCACTCTGTGGCCTCAGGGTGACACTAAACCTGAGCATTGCGCCCTTCATAACAGGCTGTGGTGCTAAAGTATGTCTCCTATGTTGGCCAACACATGACCATCCATCTTAACATGGAAGGGGGCACAATGCTTCACTCCACTTGGATCTGTGATTTATCAGCACTAATTAAAGTTGCGGGATTGTGAAGCATTTTAAGTATACAATCTGATTCTAGCAGTGGTGAAAACAGTATTGTGACTTAAAAAAAAAAAAAATCCTGCAAAGCTACCTGATTCTATATTAGTATATTTTTTCCTTCTTTTTTATTTGTTGAGTGGATGAGGCACATTTGACTGAACATGTTTTACACGAAGCTGCGGCTTGAATCTTTTGGATTTAAAGAGTTAAGACAAATGAAAATGTTCAAATCTTCTCTACAGTTAACGTCAGGGCAAATACAGAGAGGCAAACTATCACAATTCACATCTATGGGAAAATTTGAGTATAGGAAGGACACCAGGGTACCTGCATGCAGAGGGAGAACATGCAAACTCCCCATAGATAATGCTCTGAGCCTGGAAATGAACCAGGGATATTATTGGTGTGAGTTCAAACTACGACAAAAACCATAATGATTACTAAATCATTTTCTGTCTAATAAGCTGATCTATATTTGGTGTCAGGTGTGTTGGCATAATTTGCAGAAACCTCAGTTTATAAGGAAAAAGTAATTAGAGCAGCCACAAACATGTGGTGTGGTAAGAAGCCAAAGATTATCTTCTGAAGTGAAGGCCATCTATTGCTTTACACCTCCCCTCCAAAAACTTCCCTGGTTTCAAATTCAACACCTCATCTAAACCAAAACTCAACCTCTCACATTCAAGGCAATCCATAACCTCGCTCGTCGTTACCTCACCGACTTCCTCCACATCAATTCACCCTGTCAGGCTCTCAGATCTGCCTCCTCTATCAGCTTCATTGTCCTTAGACGTTCATTTGCTGATGTGTCCATTCAACAAAGGCTGTCCTCACAGGAACATTGACTTGGGGTGGATGGATAGGTCAATAACACGCCGCTTTAAAATGAAAACACTGGCTTCTTTCAACCCTACCTTTGTTGACTCTGAAATTTTCTATTCTTTATTGATGAATTATTGTTCCAGACCATAAGCTCCAGATATCTTACAGGTGTCACATTTTAACAATTCTTCTTTAATAGGAATTAAAATGTTCAGAAATGATTTAAGCCATTAAATTCAACAATGGAGTTCTACTTAAATAACTTGTTGTTTAGCTAAAAAATATTTTCACCATAGCTTTGTCACATCAGAAACATTTATCTTTCTAACATTGACTTCATGGAGTGTTGGAGGGCACGCAGACAGGCGATGCCGTCCTGTCGCTGGAGGCGTCAGATCAGAAAACGCTTGCATGTGTCATTCTGGAGGGCAAAGCCATCACCATCAACCTCAGCTGCACTTTGTGTTAGGTGTTAACTGACATGTGAGCATGCTGACATGCTAAATACAATAAAACACTTTACTTGCTAAACATTAGCCTTACAGCACTTCTTTTAGACGGATCTGTGAATCTTTATTTTAAAAAAACGACAACTACGCAGTAAATACCTAGGAACAAAGAATTTACAATCTTCCACACAGCTCTTCATTCCCATGTCACTCCTGCCAACATTTCTAGCACCAATCATTATTCCACAGCATATTTTGTCCTTTCTTTTTTTTCTACTGGGAGCGTCGAGCCTGTGGCATGTTTCTTACATTCACTGCGAGTGGAGGAGGAAGGCATTTCAGCACATTTACAAAAGATGATTCCATATCCAGGGCACACAGACCCCAGGGGCCCTCAGCGTTTGCCTCCTGTGGTCCACAGAGCTCTAAGCAAACATCTGTTTTGCTCTGGAAACAACCTTTGATCTCAGACTGAAGACTTGCTGTCAAATTAATGAAACGGATCATTACGAGCACAGAAAGTGAAAGTGTGTATTCGCTTTTCTGTTATTGATCAGACGTGTGAGTGTGAGGTTGAGTATGATTCATTTCCTCACCCGTTGCTGAAAGCCAAAGAGTGTCACAGTGAAAAAAAAAAATACACGGTACGATCCGCAGTGAGACCATTAAACCTGTGCATGCTGTCACACAGGAGATCTGCATCAAGGTAGGAGTAAATGTGTAAATATGTCACGACTGTCGAAGACGAAAACAGAAAGATAAATATAAATAATTCTGAAATAAGTAGGCTATATAAAGTTAACTTGTAAATTAAATTTTTTTATTTACAAAGAACAAACAAGGACACTAAAGCTAACTGTTTAAATTTTTTTTAATAAAAACGCCCATTGCTTTTGATGTGTAAATTTTCATTTGAAACTGTGTCCAGTCTCAATTCCATAAAGTATTAAATTCTGATTATAAGACAACCTTACTTTTTCAGAACTGTTCTCCAAGGGGAAACAAACAAGACTGTCCAAATGTGTTCTGCTATAACAAGCTGGATCAAACCCTAATGTCCTGGCAAAAAGGGAACATTGCTGCGTCAAGTACAATAGCTAATATCAGAATAAAAATACACAATACACAGCTTTTGCATTCTGTTTGCTGTTTCACTTTCATTTTTCCCCCAAGAAACTTCAAGACTAAATAGGAATTGTACTCACCTGTAAAAGAAAGAGTTAATGACTTAATGTTTTATTTTTGTGCATGAAGGTTTGAACGCTCTGTGAATCCAGGAATTTGAAGACGCTCAGTCTGAAAAATATGTGAATATGAATCAAACTTTGTGATTTTTGTCCCCCACAGGCAGCCATTTTTTTTCTATAGATATAAAATGGAGCTGGGATCCCTGGCCCTGATTGTGTGTAGTGGGTGAACAGGAAACACACAGTGTAATTGCCTTAGATCTGCATATTGATTGTGCACTAATTAAAACCTGTTGTGACTCTGTTACAGTTGTCATTTTAGCCTTACCAGCCGTCTTTGTTTCCATCTGTCCATTATGTATACCTGCTCATCACACAGAGGCTGAAAGAGCCCCGAACAAAATCTGCCACGGCCTGTATAATTACAGCACATAAAAAAACCAAAAGATACAATCTAACGATAAAGATTTGTCATTAAAAGGCCATACACGTTTTGATCACCATACAGTTCAGATATTACCAGACGCACTATCAGTAGAGACCAGTTTTCCAGGCACCCTTCCTATTGAAGCGTGCATGCTGGGATATTCTTTCAACAGTGAGTATATGGAAGATGAGATAATGCACCACATATTGCTGATTATTCCATCCAGTCAGCAGCGTCGACAGTGGCAGAGTGAGATAGAGTTTAGGTGTGCTGTTTGCATATCAAAGTGCTGCTTTAATTCCTGTCCAGATGCACATGAATGCTTCAACAATTCCCTGATTCTTTTGACTTTTGATTGCTGACTTGACAATCATTGTGAGCACAATTTTTTCATCCACAAAAACAAGACACATTACTGTCAATCTTCTATAAAAAAAAAAAGCCCAGTGCCAATCATTAGTGATGTAGAGAGAGAAAGATTAAGTGACAACAGCCATCTTCCAGACATAAAAAAGCCTTTTATTGAGAATTCAAACAGGTGTCATACTGGTTTCCGAGAGGCAAAACAAATGACAGACTACTGAGCCGTAAATAGCACAGCAGACGATGGGAGATTGGCCATATGTCCACTGTGTGTGTGTGTGAGCGCCAGCTACACTGGCTGGGTTTGAGATTGGATCCTTTTGGGAGCGTCCCAGTAAAAGCTCCTCTGGGATGGAAAGGGATTCAACTACAACATCCATTCACTCAAATTCGGTTGGCTAAAATAATGTGTGCTTTTTCTTATCTGAGGTTTGCATTTATTAAATAAATAAATAGAAATTTTGCTGAGTGTTATCCATCATTGCTAAGCAATTAATCAAAACGGTGTCAAACACAAATGTCAAACACAGTGAGGAAACATCAAACGATCCAAAATGTTGTCAGAGAGCGACACGACTTTAAAAATTCATATTTGTGTCCCTCATTAGCCTTCTTCGCGTCCCCTCTATATTCAGCACTAAGAGTGCAGGGTCTTGAGACTTGTGTGCATGGGTGTTAGCCAAGGATAGGGCGTTCTCCGAGGAGCACCCAGCTCCATCTGGGCCAGAGTAATTGGTCTGCTATTCATATTCAGCAGTGTAATAGCCTCTAGCTATTCATACAGTCACACATGAACTAGTTACACTGAGAACAATCAAAAGATGAACTGACCCCCAGTGTCAAGTCTTCAGGAAGGGTGACTGAGACAACATAGTGGGAGAATCTAACCTGGCTTGATGGGATGCGTAAGAAGATAAATCCCCTTCTGATTGAAACTGTCATACATTATCCACAGGCTTCCAGTCTGCAGCATTTAGCTGGAGATTTACTGTTTCTGTGCGGTAGGAAAAAACTGTGCTGCTTCTCTACGTATGAAGGTGAAACGGAGTAGTGAATCTCGGCGAGTCAGTGAATCTTGCATCATGATGAACTGCCATTAATAGAACCTGCTGCACTTGGAATAAGAAAATCTGCCTTCTTTTCTCTGCGAACGGCCTGCAGCCCTCCTGCACTAAGGACGCATGAAGTGAATCCTCAATTGCAGCAGCAGATTACAGTAAACTGTTAGGATCCTGAATAAATAATTATGTTAAAGTACCAAACAGTTGAGTGCATGTTCAATATATTGGTGCGTAAATGTTTCCTTGGCAGCCACAGAACACATGAAGCATAAAAAGGATCTATTTCACCTTTAAAATCATTCCTCACAAACCACCAGCGCAGTGAACGGTAAGACCCCCTGCTGCAAAGGTAAGCCGCTGCCGGTGTTTTTCTTGTGTAAAAACACCTATAATTACCTGCGTAATGGAAGAAAGCACCATTCATCATCTGATCATTCCTCAACAAGATAAATATGGTGGTCAAGGCATTTAGAGACAAATGGTATCCTCTTGGTGACGAGGGGTTTGAGTGGTGTATTTATCATGGCTTGAAGTGGTGTCTGAGTCTAACCAAAGTACTGATTATTCAGAGTGAAGAGGAGCTGCCAGCCCATTACCTCCCAGAAAATAACAATGTGAACACCCGCCTCCCCGGCCTTTCCCAGTGTAGTCTGTCAGAGCTTGTCAGCTGCAGCACCATTCATTCAATCACAACGAGCGGCGTGCTCCAGGATTCATTCCTCGTCCTGTTCTATCTCTCCCTTCTTTTAGCCTTGCTCTCACTGCGCTGCCTCACATTACCTCCCAATGTCTTGCAGGTTGCCTCCCCCCTGTCAGCCCCA
>OMNM01000419.1:7800-18827 GCA_900302745.1 Parablennius parvicornis
ATATCTGCACAGACACTGCTTTTATCACCTTTATTCATATGAAATCTTGAATATTTTTGAGGAAATGTTATTTGTGGAATTCCTTATTCTGAGATACCCCCTACACATACGCACACACACACACACACGCACACACACATACACAGCCAGTTAGCTTCCATCTGTCCCGCTATATGCTATGCTTGCTTTAAAGTCCCTGCAGCTGGTCCCGGTGACTCGCTTTAACCCAATCAGTGACTCGCCCAAGTTTCAATTTCACACTGTGCTGCGCTGCCCGTGCTCTGGGGACTGTGATAGCACTTCTGCCACTGGGATTGCTGATTCATGTGTCCGGAAGGGCCATTATTACAGTCTCTCCATCAGATCTATGTCTCGGTGGGGAACAGAGATTTACAAGAAGACCCACACATTTTGTCATTAGGATGTGACAGATATCGGAGGATTGGATGAATCATTTTCACACGTACGGAATAATAGAGGTTCTGTGATTTACATGGCCCATCTCAGTTTTGCTAATTGAGTCTCATCGATCTACCGCGAGGTGTAAACACACAGAGGTGTTGGACAGTGGGCCAGCTGACACAATCTGACACAAACCGCGTGGGGTTTAACATTTAAAAATATGTCATGAGGTGCTAGTAATTTATACATATCTCTGACTTTTTTACTTCATGTTTTATTCACATCAAAGCTTTGTTGAACACTGCGGCTGCCAGGTTGAAAAAAAAAGCCAGACTGGTGATTTAAAGTGCTCTCGCCACTTTTTTTGAGGGGTTCATTAAACCTAGAGTGAGAACAGGCAGAAAATAGCAGCAGCTACATGCAAGTAAACAGGCAGCTTCTAACCAAACGTGAAATTGTCACATTCAACTAAATACAATCTCAAAAAAATTTAATTGTACGTTATGATTATTGTAATCTACTTACTTCTTTAACATTAAAATATACCTTTCAAACATGGTGTCATTGGTAAGGTAAAACTATCTAGCATATTAATGTCAGCAAAGTGAACACTTAAAACATATTTTATTTTTCTCATGGTATGCAATATTAGACCTTTAAGATCTAAATCGAATGGCTATAAGTGCCAGTTATCCAGCAAACCAAGTGTCCAAGCTCAGAGTACTTTGAGGGTATATCAATACTGTTGTGTCCTCCTATTCTGTGATATTTTTTTATAGACATCTAAACAAGCAACACTCTAATTTCACTTAATAAGCCAACTTACCAAACATCATCTTGCTAAAGAGGAACAACATTTTTTGAACATTTAGTTAAAATTAGTTTCTGATTCCTGATCCCTTTTAAAGCACAATGGAATAAAAAAAAACTGCAGTTTCCAGTTTTTTTTTTATTGCAAGTTAAAGCCATATTAGTTAATGTCAAAGACTATAAAGATTGCAAACTGAATGTGCGCACTGATAATGAAGAAAAACATTATGGACACACTCGGCTCATTTCTGTTTTGGCAAAGTAGGCACATTGGTCACTCATAGAGACTCCAGCTCTTTTAACATGCAGCATCAGTCAGCATTGTTTGCCCCATGTTATGCCAATTTCTGTTTCTTTTGTTGTCCCACGCTGTTTTGACTCTGCTTTTAATACTGTACATCTCTTCTATGTACCTCTAGAATTTTATTTTCTTTTTTAGTTTGACCCTGTTTTGGGTAATTGTTTCAGTGCATTGTGTGAAAACTGACACTCTGAGAAGCCTGGTAAACTCAGGTTTCTTTTTTGATGTTGTTTTTAACCAACAGTCATTCTTACATACATGTAGTGACACATAACTTTAGGTAGGATGACACAACCTTCAGTGATTTCCGAGTATCTTAGGATAAAATAAAGATTTCTTAAATCATAATGTCAAATGTGTCAAGCTAATAAAGCTACAGTCTGTTTATGCAATGTGCTGAGTAACGATAACAGATTATTTAGTTCTAAATGTTTGTAGCTAAGACCAATGCAAAGTCTTTTTTTCTGACACAGCAACCTGTCACAGTGTTGCAGGACCATCTAAGCTATTTATAGCAAGTTTTTAGCAGACTGTCTTTGAAACAGCGTGACAAAATTAATCTTATTATGTTGCATCTTTACAGGTACTAAATAACATGCAGTGTAGACAGTTTAGGCCCTGCTTCAGAATGAGGTTAAATACATTATGTCTGATTTCAGACATCATATTTTCGTTCATTCCACTGTCTGCTATTTCAGGTGACCACTGTGACAATTTTGTCTGAATTGTTACAAATCCTGGGAGTGTTATGATGAAATCTGTTGAAAAAAAAAACATTTAGATTGCATTTTGAATTGTCACAGAGTGACATAATAATCTTTCTGTGCTTGTATAGCTCAGTTTTTCAAACATGGATTCCATGTGTTTGTGGTGATATTTATCAACAACTGCTCTATATACTTTCACCCTATCTCACACTGAGACATGCAAGCACCCACGCATGCACCCCTGCACACTTCGCCCTTATCATACCTAGCAGCCTGCTGGTCTAATTACAATCTCTCTGCTATCTCTTCACCCAGGGGATGTACAGTTGCTGCCAGTTTGAAGATGAGACGGCACCGGGAGGGAGCAAGACCTCTTTACCCCAGTATCACACCGTGACCACCATGCCTACAGTTGCCCAACAGCACCTTGTTACAGCAACAGTAAACAACACGACAGCCATTGCTATGGTGCAGCAGCAACCGCAGCAGAAGCACCATCAACAGCAGGGGCAGACTTATACCACAATGCTACCAGGATCACCACCAAATACAGGACACTCAGCGATGGCTTTGGGTCCCTCAAATAGCCCCCTGTTGGAAGGCCCCATGCCTTGTTCCTCTTTCTTGCCACGCCACGACCGCAGACTGGCAGTGGTTGATCGTTGGAACAGACCAAAGCCAGAGAAAGTTCTGAGCACAGGCAGTGGAGGAGTAGGTGTTGGGGGTATAGCAGGAGGAATAACTGACTTGCAGGCCCAGCAGCAGTATCAACAGAATCTCGGACAGCACTGGAGCCTGCAGGGAGGAGTTGCAGGTGGAGCAGGGGTTGTAGGAGACACCGGACTCGATGAATATAAGCGCTATTATGGTCCTATAGATCCAGAGGGGCTTGGAGCTAACTCAGATCAACAAACAGGGGTCCCACAGCAAACTCCCAAAGTCAATCCCCGAAGCTCCAAAGCCTCAGGCATGCCACGGTTGCCACCAAAAGGCCCACCACAAGGCCAAGGACACTTAATCTCCAAGCCTCCTCCACCACTCCCATCCTCTCCACGAAGGCCTCCCTTTTGGCGACGAGGAAGCCTCGGTCAGACAAGGAGAAAGAGCTCAGGAGGTCCGTTGTATGAGAATATTCTCCCTCTGGGAAGGCGAGGAGGTGGGAGATATGGTGCAGGTGATGGAGTTGGAAGGAGAGGGCGTCGGCCCCCTCCACCTCCACCTCTTCCTGTACCCCTTTCTTCACCAACTCATACCCCTACAACTCCGTCCTCCCCCTGTCGTTTCTACTCCTCCTGTTCCAGTGCCTCATCTTCATCTTCCTCTTCCACATCATCCTCATCTTCTTCTTCGTCTTCTGTGTCACTTTCTCGATCAAACTCCCCCTCTTCTTGCTCCAGTGATAGCTCATACAACTCCTCCCTGAGTTTTCGTTATCGAGCAGGTGATCGGGATTTTACGGTGGATGAAGAGTATGACTCAGATCTCCTTACAGAGGAGTCCAGCCTTCTCCTGGGGTCACGTCGGAAGATTCGTTCACGCCGAATGTCATCGCGATCCCTGCCTTGCAGCCCACCACCTCCACCGATTCCCCCGCGGAAACCTCGTCCCCAGAGAGAATATGGCAGAGAGAGGACTAGCAGCCAACTGGCCCAATTACAGGAGTGGTGGGCATCGTGGGGTGACCGAGAGCGAGGGAGGAGTGGGGCACCAAGCCGAGGAGACGGAGCTGTGGGTAGAGAAGAAAAGAGACATCACAAAGAGAGGGAGCGCGAGAGGAAGAGGAGAAAGAAGGGTCGGAAGAAAAAAAAGAGGGAGGAGAGGGAGAGAGAAAGAGAACGCAAGCGACGTAAAGTAAAGAAGAAAAGAAAAAAAGATGATAAAATGAGGAAGAGAGAACCAAAGAGGTCAGAACAGGAAGGGGCCGAGCCTGATAAAAGAGAAGACCTTAAAGCAGCAACAGCAGATTACCCGTCTTACCCACCACTGAGGCGAGAGTCCTTTCGTAAAAAAAGTGAAAGCTCAATCAGAAGCTATGGATGGAATATCCCTGGTGAAGATGAAAGGAAGGAAAGAGATGAGAAAGAAAGAGATGATGGAGAAGACAGTAGAGGAAAAGAAAGACACCAGAGACGGAGGAACAGCAAGCACTACCACAGCTCCAGCAGTAAGCCTTCTACATCTGTTAAGTTCTGGGGAGGGGGTAACCCATCCTCTGATGCTATTCCATCTGCCTTCCTGCCCTTGTTGCCTGCATCCTCCAAAAGGAGGAAGAGTAAAAGTTCAGACAGAGACGCTGCGGGAATGGAAGGAGAGAGGAGACCATTATTGGGACGGAATGAGAGAAGTGAGTTGCATTCCAAGGAGGGGCTGTCCTTTCATGAGTGGGAGTCTGAAGTAGAGGATGAAGATGATTCTGAGCAGGAAAGAAGGAAATCAGAACGGAGGAAAAGGCGTGGAGGAAGAAGGACAATGTCCGATGAGGAACGAGAGCGTGATAAGGTGGTCGGGATTTATTCAGACGATGATGGCTCATCTGGAGAGTTTGGGAAGTTTGAGAGGTACTGGGAAGACCATGAAGGCAGGGCAGTGGGAGGAATTGGAGGAGGAGGTTGGTTTTTCAGTACCTACCCATCAAGAGATAAAGCAGGAAGCATCAACAGTAGAGATGACCTCTTTCTGGAGCGGGGAGAGAGGTGGGGAACAGCTGAAAGTGGGTGGGGGTCCAGTGCAGGTGGTGGTGGAGGAGGGGATGGGGCAGAAAGAAGTTGGGGATCAGGTTCACACTGGCCCCCACCTCCTCTCACCCCACCACCTCCTCGACGATACTGGTCAGTGGACAAGCTCCACATACAAGATGAGAAGAAGAGTAAACGTAAATCAAAGGATAAAGGAAGAGCACACACAGCTTGTTCCTCCTGTCATTCCCCACGACACCATCCACAGTCTCATTTGTCCAAGTGGGCCCGTGTAACATCGCGTAGCCAAGAAGAGCTGTTCCGCCACTGCCAGAGTTTTGGTGGTCCCTTTAAGCCGAAACACGACTCCTCATCCTCATCCAAGCCTGATCGATCACAGAATCCATCAAAATCTGGCAGCCAGTCAAACCTCAGCATCCAGCAGCGGACACAGAGAACTGATAGGGATAGAGATCGAGGAAGACAACCATCCCCGCCTTCGAGCCTCTTACCAAACTTGCCACCAACACTCCCTGCCCTTCCGGCTCCCCCGTCTTCATCACACTCTATCCATGCTCCTCCCCCTACCTCGTCCTCATCAGTATCTTCTCCTTCTGTGGTCTCATCTGCACCGGGGGCACCCCAGGCCTCCTCCATGGCTTCGGCAAGTGCCAAACTGCAGTACCAGAGGTTGCGCTCTGTACCCCAACCCCAGAGGTTTCCTCAGTCTCCTCACTTACCACTCAAAGCCAAGAGCCTTTGCTCACGAAGGGGCTCGGCCCATTTCTCCAGTGTGGAGAGCGAGGTCTGAAGTTCAACAAGGTATCAAAGTCATAAGAGAGTCCTGCAAGGCTGGTGCCAAGCAGGTGTCAGGATCTGAATTTGCCCTGGCAGCAAACATAGCTGCACAGCCAAATCAGTACCGTATACGCACTGAGCCCTTTCCTAAAGTTCTGCACAAACAAACAAACCAGAAAGCCAAACAAACCCAGTGGGGGACGGTCAAAGGAAAACAGGAGCAATCTTATGTTTACTGTTGTTTCCTTCTATTCCTCTTAGTATGTGAAAGACTACAACCACAGTGGCAACTTGGTATTCTGAACTGAGTTAACCAATACAATAGAAGTAAATCAGACATCAAAAGTCATACAACTAAAGGAAACTCCTTTGCTAGAGAAAGTAAAGGGCTTTGGATGTTGAAGCAGAGCAGTAGTTTGTATTCAGAGGATTCTTAATGCTTACTGAGAGCTCAGGAACTTTATAGTACTGTATGCCTGCTGCTCTCGGAAGCCTTTAACACGAACAATGTGCTTTTTTTTCTCCCTTAAAAAAATCGCTTACGCCTATTTTCCGTTTTCCTTAACAAACTGTTTACACCCCCGCAGAACTGTGACACCCACCCCAGGCACCTTTGTTGTGTCTGATCAATACCTTGTTTAGGAGAGAGAGGGGTGATAACCATCTTGTCTTCTCTGATCTCCATTTTTTTTGTTTGCGTCCCTATCTTTTACCCCTTTTCACTTCGTTGACCCTATAAATTCTTTGTTTCTATTTCTATTTTTCTACTACTATCCCATCTTCATGTCTATCTACTTCTCATCTCTCTTGTCATCTCTTGTCCTGCCCTCTTGGCTCCTCTCCTTGATGTGATTATTCTGTGTGTCCGTGCTTTTCTGTGTTTGTATTCTTGACAACAGGGTAAGTCAGCTGTGACTGATATTCTACTGGCTTAATGAAAAGCTGAGTGCCAAACTTAAGTCAAGCTCCACATCAATTTGTACAACGTAAGCAGCTGTTTTTCCTCTTATCTTGCCGAGTTGTCCATCTTCTGCAAATCATGTGCACATACTAATACACACATTCACACATACAGGCACATGCAAGAGGACATGCACCTGAGGAAGTCACTTCATCTGTTTGTTTGGTTGTTATTTTCTTATTAAGCAATACATTAGTCACCTTCTGTCCATGTTGAAGCTTTATATGTTGAAGTCCTTACTTTACTTCTGTGTTGTAGTTGTTGTTATTAGTGGTGTTCTGTATATCAAGAAATTTATTACAATGTAAGCACTGTGCCATACTACTTAAACTTGGGTGCACATAAAGTGTTTCTCTCAACTACCTAACTAAGACAATGGAGGCCATGTCTGTTCCCTCCCTGCATTTGACTGAATGTAAAGTCAGCCACCGTCTGGTGTGCTGCAACACCAATTGAGACACTTGAAGATGGAAATTTGTAGCATTTCTGATGGTTAGCATGTGCAATCAAGAAATTTGTGACAAAGTTGACCTCAGTTATTGTTGACAAAGCATGATGTAAACAATGGTATGCTAACTTTATAGGGCAAGTCTAAAAAACGTTGTTGGGGAGGGGGGTGGGTGATGGTTCAAAAAGACTTTTAGTTTTTACCTGCAAGAGTTTTAATTAGCTCCAATCAACACAGACGAGTTTGCAGTCGAGTAGATGACATGCACCTAATAAATGAGATGGTGTCACACAGATTGTGATTCCAGATGCAGGTAAATAAATACATTTAGCCGCCGGCTAATTGGTCCTGCCGTATATTTTGTGGAAAGTGTGCAGTTCTGTATTTTATTCAGTAAATCTGGGGTTTACTTTATGCTAATGAGTCAATGTGACCAGACCGGGATTCGATCAGTGCAAAGATTTTGTGCAAGTGCCGTTTTGATGTCAAAGAGACTGTGCCAGTGTTGGATGCTAGCAGATGAGATGGTTATGAAGACATGTTTGATCTGAAACATGGTATATGAAAGACACAGTAGCACCTCCAGTGATACTTATTTTTATTTTTTATTTTCAAGAAGTATTTCTCACCTTGTAAATGTGTAACCAAGAGCTATAGCTTTTCCATCCATGACCGAGCTGACACCAGCAGTTACACTCCGATGTCAAGCACTTAGTAGTCACTGACAACCATCAACATTAGAATTTAGCTTCAGGAAACTGGACATCAGTGGTGTATTAGTGAAGAGGCAGGAGCCACTGACACAATAGTGTGTGTTTCTCAGTTGGTTGAAATGCCTGAGCCATCAAGTCTGGTCAGCTCATGTTGTTTGCCTGGAACTGCATCTGAGCCATAATTTACTTCAGCTGAAGAAGGCAAAAGAATACCTAAGTTTTTAACATGAATTTGTTGTGTAGAGTTTGTCTGAATTTCTTTATGAAAAAAAAAGTATCTAAATATATATATCATATATATAGATATATATTTGTGGCCGTGGGTAGCATTAGACAAAAATGTTGTTTAGCATCTTGATATTTGGGGATATTGTTTCTCATTACAAGTCCATTACTGTGAACGTATAATCGTGTTAAGAACACATATGCCATTATATTTGCTGACAACAGGAACATTATTTACTTGAGAATATAGATTTACATTTTTCTTAAAAAAAAAAAAAAAAATTGACTGTATTCAATAAAGATGGAGATATTTTAGTGCTGTGCTTTTCACAATCAGCGATCAACCACATACAAACAGGTTCATCAAACCAGGAAAAGCATTGAGTGCGACATGTTCCTGTGCATTCACTTAACAATCAACTCTGTTTCCCCAAATGCAAACAGAACCATGGTACCGTTCAGCTTACAGTTTGTCAAAGCCTTTGCCGAAACACGACAACATCAGTCAGCTGGCGCTGAAGTGTAACCGTACACGAGTTCAGCACAGCTGCTGCTAGCGGCGTGAAACACAGAGAGAAAAAAAAAAAGCCACCAATCTTCCCTGTTTCCCCCTTCCCCTCGCCTTTTCTCCTCATGTCTATCCATTGTGTTGGTGCGTGTCTGCAAGTGTAAAGCTGATCTGTTTTTGTTTTTTGTTTTATTTCAAAGGAAAAAAAAAAAGCAAAGAAGAGTATCTGTGGAAATATTTATTTCATCAAAAAAAAAGAAAATAGCATATCTAAATATATATGATAGTATATTTCAAGACTCTATGATCTATGTTCTATAAGTTTGTCTCCTGAAATTACGGTATTATCTTGATGAATATGTCTTTTTTTGTGTCTCTGTCTCTCCTCGTCTCAAACCTTCTGCCCAGTTCCCCACCACCCAGCGAAAACAGAGACCAGTATATAACTGTGTTTTTGCTCACTTAAGACCAACCATCCGCCTCCATTAGCTATCTACCGTAGCTAAACGCTAAGAGTTCATCAAAGTGACAACGCGGAGGGGTGCACGAGTGTCTTATGACCGTGTCACTGTAGCAGTGGTGGCGTGTGTTTGTCTACCCAGAGGGGCCTTTCTTTTTGGTTGGGGCTTCAGATAAATGACTAATTAAACCTTTTATGGATACAGCAGCTTTTATCACAATATCTCACTTATGTAGAGGGTCACATTCTCGACCCGGTTTAGGGTTCAACGGACCCGTGAGTTTATACCTTATTGTACAGTGAGGTGACCTCTTTGAAACACAATGTAGCGAGCAGCACAGGCTTTTTTTTTTTCCTCCTTTAGTTTTTTTGTTGGGTTGTTTTGCACCTTTTAGTAGCTGTAATATTATACGAAACATGCACAGCTACCCCTGCCAACCAACCTTTATGGTATACACTGTATAAGGACTTTGATATCCATACATAGTGTGTTGTATCTGCCAAGCTGCTGTGCTGTAAAAGAGAGAGAGAGAGAAAAAAAAGTAAGTATTATACACTACAAACACATGGTTTCCTAATTTTACAAACTGGTAAAGCTACTACAACACATGTTACGGGCAGAGCTGAATCTGCTCGCTGGTGTGACGTCCACTACGGCCAAAAGTGGCTGAACCAGGGCTTTCCTTGGATTTTCAAGCAAGAATAACAGCCTGTATTTCCACTTTTGTTTTGTTTTTCCAGAAAATAGTGATTGCACATTCCATGTCAATGGGTAGAACACAGGAAACAACACTGCCTGAGGTCCTTTTTCTCTGAGCCAACTTACATTTACATGCTTACAATGCATTAACTGTACAGTAAGTCAGTATGGCAGCAAGGTAATTCTCCGGCTACTTTTGAAGATATTTGAAGCATTTACTGGTCGGAAGCCCTGGTGAGCCCAGTTTTAGCCTGCAGTGGAAGCACATCCACAGTTTTTGCCTGTACGCCTCTGAACAACGTCTCAAGGCCTTGTATTAATCCTGCTGTATTGACTGACTGTATGGGACGATGGCTGGTCGTGCTGCACTTTATTGTCAGCACCTCACACACACACACACACATACACACACAAACACCCACACACACACACACACACACACACACACACACACACACACACACACACACACACACACACACACACACACACACACACACAGGAGGAGTACACAGGATGGGCAAGTGACAGAGAAACAGACAGTGGAAGGATTGCACAACAAAAGGTAGTGATCACGGAGGAAGAGATGCGGACTTGACGAACACACACACACACACACACACACACTGGTGCTTTGTATAAAAGTCAGCTAAAGGCCTGATTTACTAAGGTCCTAAATGAAAAATATGCGAGGGCTGTATAGGGGCCTTATTGTCACAAAACTATTTGTCAATGCGTTTGGAGAGTTGTGTGTCTGTATGGAGAGTTGTGTGTCTGTATGGAGAGAGTTGCGTGTCTGTATGGAGAGTTGTGTGTCTGTACTTCAATCTGTCCATCCAAAGTCAGAGTTGTCAGTGTGTAAAAGAATTTGTCAATGTAAACCTGAATCTGCAAAAGTTGCCTTATAATTTGTCTGTCGGTAATTAGGTATTTAAACATGTAAAAAATTAGCTCATCTATATTAATATTTGTACATGTAATAGGAGTTGTCAATGTGTACAAAGATATTTTTAGTTGAAAAGTCTGTTTTCAGCTTCAAATCTTGAAAATACAGACGACTCACCAGTTGTGGGTACAGCAGTTTCACAGTTGACTGTTTTTTTACACGTGACTTTTTCTACAGTTCTGCCATAGGATTCGAAGCAGTGATTATGATTTTATTTTCTCCCGCCCACTTTTTCCGGGAATATTTCCCGTGGACTCAGCTAGTAGTTAAATTAATTCCAATAACCAAAATCAATAGTAAAGCCTGAAGGATTTTGGAGTTGTTGACACAGAAGAGGTCGACATTTCGTTCACATTTGTGCACATTAATAAAA